>CAUYUJ010014251.1:257500-267500 GCA_963575745.1 Prorocentrum cordatum | reverse complement strand
GATCCCTTGGGCCGTTTTGGGGCTCTCCGAAAGGCCCCTGGGGGTCCTCTTCAAACCGTCTTGGGGCGTTTCGGGGGGCCTCGTAGGCCGTCTGGAAGCCACCGTTGGCCCGCCTGGGACTTATGCGGAACCCACGCGAAGCTCCGGGGGTGCCAAGGAAGCTCTGGGAAGGCTTCGGGAATGCCCCAGGGGGGCCGAGGGGGTGGGGGGAGGGGGCAGGTAGGGCATAGCTGGTGTCCTGGGAGGTCTCCTGCCCCGGGGGCCCCCAGGCCCGGTGTCTGGCATGTGGGAGACACTTCCCGAACAATGCTTGCACGTAAGGCTCCTTGCTTCTGCTCTTCGGAACCGGGCCGTGTGGTCGGTCTGGCGGCTGTGTGGTCGCCGTCGCCGCCCCGTCGCCGCCTCGTCGCCGCCCGTCGTTTGGGCCGTGTTGCTGGTCTGGCGGCTATGTGGTCGGAGTTGCCGCCCTGTCGCCGCTTCGTCGCCGCCCGTCGTCTGGGCCGTGTTTGCGGCTATGTGGCCGCCGTCGCCGCCCCGTCGCCGCCTCGTCGAATCCCTGGATTGCACAACGTAGATTTCCCTTCTAAGAGAAAATATGATTCACCATCCTCCCGAGGCCGGATTAACGGTTTACCTATCCGTATTGGAATTTACAAATGACTATGCCCCCGTCACCATCCTAAGTACGCGCTCGTACCATCCCAACTTTTGGTATCGACCCCCCCGCCATACATTGCAAACACATGTATGTGCGCGCGTTCGTTTATCAAAAACCAAATCTTCAATAAACCTTTGGCAACATAACGGACGAAGTGCACATGCGCGCGTCGACGCGCGTGCATGCCGAAATCTTTCAGCAAATGCCGAAATCGCTCAACAACCATAGGTTTCGTAAGTTTGTCAACATTGAATGTCCAAAACACAAAAACACAAAACCACACACACGCGCGGTTTCGCAAGACGGATTTTCAACAACAAATTGCCCGCGCGCTGTTGTTAATCCGTTAAACCACCATGCGTTGTTTCCGCACCTCCATAACGTAATATCGAATGGGCTTCGCGCGCGCATGTCAAAATCGTTCGAACGCCCTTGCGCGCGTGCTGTCGCGAGCATAATTTGCAACAGATGGAACGTAATGCGCGCTCGCGCGCGTCATCGCGCGCGCGTGCCCAAATCATTCAACAACCCTACGCTCCGCAAAAATGTCAAAACCGAGTGTCCCGAAACCATAACAAAAACAACGTGTGGTTTTTGAAACATTAATGTTTAAAAGAAAAACCGCGCTCGCGCTCTGGTCATATATATATATATACATATATATACATACACAAATATATATGTGTATATATACATATACTTGTGTATCTATATGTATATGTATATATAAAACGTACGTTGTTAGCCCTGCCCATCGAGTTCTGCAAGGCTGGCCTCTCGCGCCGCATGCCGGAATCATTCGAACGCCCTTGCGCGCGTGCCGAAGGGGAGCACGATCCGTGTCAAATACTGCCATGTGGTCACTCTCGCGCGTCGGCCGTGCGCGCATGCCGAACTCCTTCGAAAACCTTCATCACCGACGCGAAAGATGCCGTCATCGTCGACGGCGTGATCAACATCGGCGCCGTCACTGGCCGTGCCGCCGTCGCTGTCAGGTTCGCCACCAGCATCGCTACTGTTGTAATCGTGTCTACCGTTGTCGACGTCGCCATGATACCATGCCCGCCCAAGTCGCCGACTCGCAACGCTAAGAAACACTCACCGCGATCGCCACCGCATGGATTAAAAAAGCCATTTTGCAGGTGGATGGGTGGGATGTTTGCGCGAACAGTGGAATTGACAACTAACTGCGAACAGAAATTAATTCTCTTTTCTAAAAACAGAATAGGATCTACCCCCCCCCCGGCGTTATCGGTCCCCCTTTCGGGTATGTACATCGCATATGATTCTGACCACATGTCCATTCTAAGTATGAATTTACACTATCCCCAGGGAGCCGGTATCCCCCCCGGAGGTTCCCTTGTTTAAAAAACACAATGCGGTGACATTTGTTGTTCTCACATAACACTCTTTCACAAAACCCGCACAAAAAACGGGACGAAGTGCACACGCGCGAGTCGTCGCGCGCGCATGCCAAAATCCTTCAAAAACCTTCGGTGCCGGAAGGATTTCGCAATCGAGTGTCCAAAAAACCTAAAAAACCACTCTGTTTCGCAACACGGATTTGCTATTTTAACTTCCTCGCGAGCTCTTGCGAAATCTTAAGAAAACCATTGGTTCTTCAAGATTCACACAAAAGGCTACCAAACGGGCTTCGCGCGCGCATGTCGAAATCTGTCGAACGCCCTTGCGCGTGTGCCGTCGCGAGAACCCTCTGCAAAAAATGAGACGAAGTGCGGACGCGCGCGTCGTCGCGCGCGTATGCCGAAATCCTTCAAAACCCATCGGTGTCGGAAGGATTTCAAAATCGTGTGTCCAAAAAAACATACAAAAACCCAAGGTATCGCAACACGGATTTTCAACAAAAGCGTGCGCGCGCGCTCTTGCGTCGTCGTCGTCGTCGTCGTCGCCGTCCTCCTTCCTCCCGCGTCGTCGTCGTCGTCGTCGTCGCCTACGTCGTCCTCTGTCTTTCCTCGTGTTCGTCGTCATCGTCCTCTTTGGCGTCGTGGTCGTTTCCGTCGTCGTTGTCGCCGTGGTCGTCCTTCCTCCTCCTCCCTCGTCGTCGTCGTCGTCCGTCGTCGGCGTCTCGTCGTCGTCCCTCCTATTTCGTCGCCGTCGTCGTCGTCGTTGTCGTCGTCGTCTTCGTCCTCCTCCCTCGTCGTTGTCGTCGTCGGCGTCGCCGTCCTTCCTCCTTCTTCATCGTTCGCGTCGTCGCCGTCCTCCCTCCTCCCTCGTCGTTGTCGTCGTTATCGCCGTCGTCGTCCTTCCTCCTCCCTCATCGTCGCCTTCGTTGGCGTCGTCATCGTCGTCTTCGTCGTCGTCGGCGTCGTTGTCGTCGTCGAAGTCGTCGGAGACGTCGTCGGTGTCGTCGTAGTCGTTGTCGGTCTTAAGAGGTTTTGCAAACCAAGTTGCGGGTGGGTGGGTGGGATGTTTGCGCGAGCACTGGAAATGACGACTTCCAGTTCAGCAAAACGGGTTGCACCGCATAGATTGCACCACAAATATTGCACCGCATAGGTTGCACCATATGGCGTGCACCACGTAGCTTGCAAAGCGTAGTTCGCACCGCGTAGATTGCACCACCTGGATTGCACAACCTAGATTGCACCGCGTGGGAGTGGCCAACATATATTTCCGTTATAAAACAAATATGCTCGATCACTCCCCGGACTTACCCACCCCCCAGGATCCGATGTAAAATGCGTACGATTCCGACCCAATGTCCATCATACCTGCAAACTCATGTTATCCCCGCCAAGCCTGTATCGGCCCCCCGCCATCCTCCGCCACAACAAAATATCCGCGCACATTCGTTACAAAAAACGTCGTTTGTAAGAAATGGGACGAGATGCGCACGCGCGCGTCGTCGCGCGCGCATGCCGGAATCCTTCAAAAACCGTCGTTTCCGGAAAGATGTCGCAATCGAATGTCAAAGAAACATTCAAACCACAAGGTTTCGCAACACGGGTTTCAAAAAATCGCGGGCGCGCGCGCCCTTGCGAATTCCAAAAATCATGGCTTCGTAGATTCTCGAGAAAATGTTTCCAAACGGGCGTCGCGCCATCATGCCGAAATCGTTCGAACGCCCCTTGCGCGCGTGCCGTTGCGAGAACCCTTTGCAAAACAACAAAACGAAGTGCACACGCGCGCGTCGTCGCGCGCGCATGCCGAAATCCTTCAAAGAACCTTCGGTTTCGGAAATCTGTCAAAATCGACTGCCAAACAAATATTCAAAAACATAAGGTTTCGCAATACGGGTTTTCAAGAAAAGCATGCGCGCGAGCTCTTGCGAATTCTCAGAAATAACTATCAATAATTTTTCAGTAATTAAAAGGAAGCGCTACCAAACAGGCTTCGCGCGCACATGTCGAAAGCATTCGAAGGCATGGCGCGCGTGTTGGGGTGGCACGATCCGTGCGAAACAATACCGTGCGCGCCACTCTCGCGCGTCTGCCGCGCGCGCTGTTCGAATTCCTTCCGTAACCTTCATCACCGACGCGAAAACGCCGTCATCGTCGTCGGCGTGATCGGCATCGGCGCCGTCATCGCCACTATCATCAGCATCGTGTCTACACTCGTCGTCTCCAACATCGCCACTATCGTCGTCATCGTGTTTACAGGTGTCGACGTTGCCATGATATCGCGCCCGCCCAAACCGCCGACTCGCATTCAAAAGCCTGCTGGGATGTGCCGAGCGGTCAGCACCAACGCGGCCTCGTCGGCCGCGCCAAACTACCTGGCCGCTGCGCGCGCGCATGCGCGGGTTGGCGCGGCCGCGGAAATGTACCAGCCAGCGCCACGCACTCATCGCAATCGCCGCCGCATGAGGTTTGCAAAACAAGTTGCGGGTGGGTGGGTGGGATGTTTGTGCGAACAGTAGAGTGGACAACTCATTGCGAGCAGAAAAAATTGTACCACATAGGTTGCACCACTTAGCCTGCACCACATGAATCACACAACATAATTTGAGCCGCATCGACCGCATCCCATGGGTCGCACAACAGAAATTGAAGCACAACAAGTGCACAACATAAACTGCACCATATAAACAAAGTGGACCACGTAGATTGCACAATGTGAATTGCACAAACTATAGTGTACCACGGGGGTGGCACTATTTAGACTGCAACACATAGTTTGCAGAACGTTATTTTAACAGCGTATATGGCACCACATGAACTGCACCGCGTGAGTTGCACCAAATATATTCTCTTTTCTTGAAACAATAGACCCTGCCCCCTGGAATGATCAACCTCCCTTTGCGTATTGCAAATTACATTTGCGTTTGCCCCATTGCCCATCCGAAATATGAACTCATATCATTCTAACCCAACCAGTATCACCCTCCCGTCATCCTATGCCAAATAATACTACGCGCGCACTCGTTAATCAACATTCACTATTGTTAAAGAACCCGTTGCGCACCAAGAAATTGCACACGCGCGCGCCGTCGCGCGCGCACGCCAAAATCTTTCAAACACCGTCGGTGTCGTAAGGAGTTCAAAATCGAGTGTCCACAACACATATAAAACAAACGGTTTCGCAACAAAAACAATGTGCGCGCGGTTTTGCGAATTATTTTTGAAACTGTAAATTGTTCAACATCTTCATACAATGCTACCAAACGGGCTTCGCGCGCGAGTGTCGTAATCGCTCGAACGCCTGTGCGCGCGCGCCGTCGCGAAAAGCCTTTGCGACAACTGGAAGGAAGTGCGCGCACGCGCGTCGTCACGCGCGCTTGCCGGAATCCCTCAAAAACGTTTGGTTTCGGATGGGTTTCAAAAACGGGTGTCTAACACGCATACAACAACACATGGTTTCGCACATCAGTGTTCAAAAAAGCGCGCGCTCGCGCTTTTGCGCATTCTTGAGAAAACAACTGGTTGTTCAACATGATTTTGGAATTCTGCCGGACCCCTGACGCCGCATGCCGACATCATTCGCACGCCCTTGCGGGCGTCCTCGGGGGGGGGGGGGCACGATCCGTGTCACATCAAACCATGCGGGACACTCTTGCGCGTCGGCCGCGCGCGCATGTCGAACTTTTTCCAAAACTTTCATCATCGACGCGAAAACGCCGTCATCGTCGACGGCGTGATCAACATCGGCGCCCGCACTGGCCGCGCCGTCGTCGTTGTCAACATCGTCACCAACATGGCTACTCTCGTAATCGTGTCTACCGCTGTGCCAGCCTAAGTCGCCGACTCGCAGTGAAGTGCCAGCTGGGATGTGCCCAGCGGTCAGTGCCACCGCGGCCGCGTCGGTCGCGCCAAACTCGCTGGCCACTGCACGCGCGCTTGGGTTGGCGCGGCCGCAGAGATGGACCAGCTAACGCCAAGCACTCATCGCTATCGCCACCGCATCGGTTTTGCGAGCCAAATTGCGGGTGGGTGGGTGGGATGTTAGCAAGAGCATAGGATGTGCCAGCTCGTCTGTTAAAACCAATTGCGCCTCTCAGACTGCATCACGAAGGCTGTTCCACAGAGTCTGCACACCCTAGACTGCACAACCTAGACTGCACCACCTGAATTGCACAACGTCGATTGCTAGTGACGTGCTGATTAATTCCACCCTGGCTAGTCTATGTGCTTGAACAAGCACAACGATGTACTTGTGTGCGTATCCATTTACACATGTAGGCGTATATGCCCAGCTGACCCTCCTCTGTGCGCGATAGGCTCTGAGGGGTCATGCTGGAATGCTGTATTGGGTTGTTCGGGAGGTGTTGGTGTCGCCGTCTATTCGCTCTTCAGCTCTGTCTTCTTCCTGCCGTCCTCCCGGGGGGGGGGACGCAGCAGCGACAACAGAAGCTCGACGGGATTCTCTTACAGGTCACTCTACAGTCTACAGTCGAGCCGCTTAAATAAACGACGCGAAACAAGGAGCGAAGCCTCATTTTTGGCATCAGAAGCGCCTGCGTGCACGAGGAGGCTAGAGGAACAGCCATGGAAAGACTTACCTAAGGCTACGGGAACGAAGAATGACATAAGCATGAAAACTCGGTCCGCGCGGATTTCTCGGATCGGCGCTGGACCCCCCTTCCAGGCGCGCGGAGCGCGCCAGGGGCGGCGCCGGAGGCGCCGCCAGGTGGGTCCAGCGCGGACCCGAGAAGACCGAGCGGACCTCAGAGTTTCTATGTTTACGTCATAATTCGTTCCACTACACACAGCCCAGGAGGGCCTCAAGACGCCCCCGAGCGGGCAAGCAACCTTTTTTTAAAAAAAAAACAAATTGTATACACTTCTCGATTTGTGCGTGTCATCCTTGCGCAGGGGCCATGCTAATCTTCTCTGTATCGTTCCAATTTTAGCGGGCAAGCAACCTTGAAACGTCATGCTTTGTGTGCTCGGGTGCGCGCACTATGAGCGTGCAGGTGCTCTGTCACACTGCCTGAGGACTTAGGCCGTGCAGAGGAGCCATACAGCCTTGCCGCAATCGTGTGCTCAGGGCCCGTCGCCAGGCCTTGCCTGTGAGGCCTCGGCTGCCTGCATGCTGGGAGCTGCCGGCAGGCGACACAGTGGCAAGGACCGCCTGAAGGGGCCGTGCATGTCTTTTTTGGTTGTCCCACGTTTTGCTTCCAAGATGTCCTGATATCCTGATATCGCTTCGCAGCGGTCCCTGTAGCCCCCAAGCTTGCCAAAAAAGGCCCCGGTGTGGCCCCCCAAAGGTTCCAATCTTATGCAGCCCAGCTCGTCCAGGACAGCCCAGCAGGGCCAAGATGCCCTCGAGCTGGGCCCCAGGGGCCTCAAGATAGCTCCACGACGGCCCCAAGATCGCCCAATGTGGCCCCAGAGGCCCCAAGATGCCCCCAGAGAGGCCCCGTGATGGCCCCCCAAACTGCCCCAATGCTGCCACGAGATGGGTCCACCTGGGGGCCAGCGCCAGCGCAATGCTCTTGGGAGCCGAGATGGCGCCAGCCACACTGCTGGGACCAGGGCGGGCGGGAACGGAAGGCAGTCGCAGCGAGGCGTTCCGTTGCGAGGACAACTTGTGCCCAGCGCCGGCAGCCTGTGAGCAGTGGTGGTCAGGGCTGGCGCGGGGTACGTCCCTGGCCTGCACCATCGACCGCCAGATCTCAGCGGCGGAGATCGGTCGGGCACCTTCTGACCCGGGTCAATCCAGACGCGAGTCAGTCAGGCCTTGCAGGATTCTGCGAGGTCCTGCAGGATCCTGCAGGATCCTGCACCCAAGCCCGGGTCCATGCAACCCTGGTTCTGCAGGATCCTGCAAGACCCGGCGCTCTGACTGACCCCCGTCTGCATAGACCTCCGTCTCTTGAGGCCCGAATCGGTGTACAGTAGAGGCCCGACCACAAGAAACCTTCCACAAGAAACCCAACCCTGAGACCCCAGGACGTCCAGTGACTGTTGGTGTGGGAACGTCACGCTTTCCACAGCAGAACCATCGAAGCCCAAGAAACCCAGGCAAGCAGGGCGTTTCTTGGCATGGGTCTCCACTGTAGACCCCCGTCTCTTGAGCCCCGAATCGGTATGGCATGCACTTCTGCCGCCGGCGAGGACGCCTGTCCCAGGACGGCTGGGAAATTTCTGCCTCCAACTGCCACCGTGGGGGTATCAACTCCTCGGCCGCCCGGGCACAGGCCCAGGCGCCCCCGACGGCGGACAAAAGCTTGCGCATACCTAAAGGTGTCCAGGGACACATAAAGAAATACCCACACGATCCCCCAAATCTTATCATATGTTATTGATGTTCGTCTTCCCCCCGACTTCCCATAGTTTCCCATATTTTCTCTTTGAAGCCGACGATTATTTGTGTCTGTGTTTTTGCTTCCCTCCTGAATTTCGACGTTCGCCCGCTAAATGTCGGCCAATCCCTCCCGCCCTTCTCGTCTTCACGGATAAATGTTCCTGACAGGTGTTCACAGGGAAAGGAGGAGAAAGAGGAGGAGGACAAGGAGGAGGAGGAGGAGGAGGAGGAGGACGGAAGGAGGAAGCAACTACTCCTCGTCTTCCACGTGGATCCGCTGGCACTCGGATGCTGACAAGGACAATGTCATCTATCGAAACTTTTGCCATCCCTGTGAGATGCACATGTGGGGATCTCCGCGTCGAAAAATCGTGCCTGTGTCTTTTTTTCCCTCCTGAATGCCGACGTTCGCCCGCTAGATGTCCGTCAGCCCCTCCCGCCCTCCCTCCGTTCCCCCCGTCCCTCACACTGGGCTCCCTCGGGGATGGACAGACCCCCCCCTTTGGTAAAACGTGGCTTAGTGAGAACGACCGGAGGCCCAAACCTGGCGGGCGCAGGCCTGGAACAGAACGGCCACGGCGCCATCTCGAGAACCGAAAACGGACAATCCACTCACTGGCGTGTCACTGTTGGGGATCTCCGCGTCGAAGAATTGTGTCTGTGCCTTGTTTTCCCTCCTGAATGCCGGCGTCCCGCTGAATGTCCGTCAGTCCCTCCCGCCCTCCCTCATTCCCCCCCGTCCCTCCCTTAGGGAGCCCACAAAGGACGCACGCGCCCAGCTATGTACATGAACACGGCCCCTCGACCCGCGAGACCGGCCGCGTTCTACGCACATTTGCGCAACGCGTACTCTCGAAACCAGCGTGGATTCGTGTACGTGTACGTCCTTTTGCCCCTCCCTGGGCTCCCTCTCTCGGGGATGGACAGACCTCCCTTTGGTAAAACGTGGTTTAGTGAAAACGACCTGAGGCCCAAACCTGGGGTGCGCAAGCCTGGGAAATAACGGCCACGGCGCCCTCTCGAGAACCGAAAACGGCAATTCACTAATCGACGTGTCACTGTTGGGGGTTCTGTCCACTCCCGACTCTCGCACACCCGTGCCGTGGGGCTGACCCGCACGCCTCGCGATGCGAGGCTGCGCTTTATCGCGCATGGGCGCGGGCCGCCAGACACACACGGAGGGGGGGCCCCAGCTCGAGCGGGGGCACCCCCCTCCTGAAGGGGCCCTGGGGCACACAAAGAAACACACACACACACACACACAAGTGACAGGATTCCCTTCCCCATATTGTCTCATATTTCCTGGGCTTTTGTACCCCCCCCCCCCACTTCCAGTATTTTCCCATGTCTTCCTGGGGATCGACGATTAATTGTGTCTTTGTGTTGTTTCCCTCCTGACCTCCAACGACATGCACCCATGGCCCTTCTGGAAGCCCACACCGACAAATCTGGGGGTCGCTCAGGATGTGCTAGCTGTCGGCTCATGATCTGCCCCATCTCTCCCTCTCGTTCTTTTCGTTTCGCACTACGTCCTGAAATCTGTCTAGACTATTCAGCTGGACACTTTCTTGTGCGCTCACATCATGCATGCGCCAACCGCTCAGCCAGACCACGCACCACTGTCGTGCATTCCGC
>CAUYUJ010014251.1:140000-252500 GCA_963575745.1 Prorocentrum cordatum | reverse complement strand
CCCAAGACAGCCCAGATGCCCACCAGACAGACGGCCCAAGAGGTCTTCAAGATGGCCCCGAGAGGAGCCCAAGAACGGCCTGAGGGCCCCCAAGGGAACCTACGAAGGCGCCCTGGAGCCCCTCCCACAAGATGACCCCCAAGACTCCCAATATGACTTCAATATATCCCTCAGGGCCGGTTTCATGAACATCCTCCAAAAAGCAGCCCCCGATGCTTCCAAGCAGCCAACAAGACGCCACGGGAACTCGAAGATGCCCCTGGAGACCTCCGCCACGCAGATGTCCCCACATACTCCCAAGATGCCCCCCAAGAGCGTGCCAAAACGCTAGAAAATAATCCCCCAACGCCCCCAGGAGCCCTGAGCAGCCCAAGGGGCCTCCCCGAAGCCTCCAATATCTCCGTGGGAAAAGAGCACAGCGGACCCCAACTGACTTCCAAAATAACACGTCTTCCTCATGCTCCTCATCTTTCTCGTCGTCTTCCTTCTCCACTCGCTCCTCCTCTCCCTCCGCCTCCTCCGCCTCCTCTCCTCCTCCTCCTCCTCCTCCTCGTCCTCCGCCCTCCTCCCTCCTCCTCCTCCTCCTCCTCCTCCTCCTCCTCCTCCTCCTCCTCCTCCTCTTCCTCCTCCTCCTCCTCCTCCTCCTCCTCCTCCTCCTCCTCCCCCTCCTCCTCCTCCTCACGCGCCAGGAGCAGCAGCCCTTGACCCCGCGCCGAACGCAGTCACTTCCCTTCCAAAGTCCCGCCTCGTCTGGGGGTCGGCGAAATAGCGTAAGCCTCTTGAGTATGTGGCCGGCACCCTGGTGAGAGCGTCGCTCCAAGCCAGAAAATGTGGCAGACGCCCGGGTGAGAGCAACGTCCTCTTCGCCGTCCCGGAGCCCGAGGGAACCAGGGCCCCGGAGCCCGAAGTCGGCAACAGAACTACATGACCCACTTCCTCCGGCCTCGTTCGCTTCGCGGCGATTCCTGCGGCAGCGTCCCAGACATCCGGCCGCTCCAATTTTTCGGGTGCGTGAACCCAGGTCCAGACCACTTCCCCGGGACCCGCTCTTCGTCCTGAATCGTTTTCTGACGCTCCCGAGGCCCAGCGAGGGCTCCCGGAGGCCGAAAACTACCAAAAGCCGCCTGCTCATTTTTTCTTGCTTGCTTTTTTTCCGCCTGCTCCAATTTTTGTTGGAGCGTCGGATCGGTCTGTTGAGCAGGGACCGGCCGTCCCGGCATTCCTATAGTCCTACCACGAAATGTTCTTAGAACCCCAAATGTTCTAAGAACAAAAGCGACGTTCTTAGAACATAAACCCGATGTGCTACAACAGGACAGACTCCGCAAGATATGTTCTGAGAACATCTCGTGGGAACCACAAAAGGTTCTTAGAACACTGTTTGGTGGGGCTGTAGGCACGCCAGGACGCTTCGTCACTGCTTGATCTCCTCCCCGTTGGCCCCCCTCCGCGGCCGCCCTCTCCTCCCCCCGGCCCGCGGCACGCGGCCTGGGCGCGCGCGCCCGTGCGCTCCCGTGGGCGCGGCGTCTCGTGCCCCGCGTCGCTGCGGCCAGCAGAAGGAAGGCGTGCAGTCAAAAACGCTAATAAGGACGCGCGACTTTGCTCAGGGTACCCTTGCGCCCCTGCTCTTCCTTGCTCTTGCGTCCTTGGGGTTTTCGTCGTCCGCCGCACCAAAAATCCCAACTTCGGCTTCCAAGGGTCTTGCGTCCTTACCAAGCGTCCTTTATTAGGGTTTTTGACTGTAGGCTTAAGTCGGGCCTGTCTCCCTACAGGAGGATGTTCTAGGTTAAGAATAATCAAAAAATCAAAGATGGTCAACAAATACTATAAAGATCGTCCCCAGCCTATTTCTTGACTATTTTCGAACGTCCCCTCTGTAGAGGGACGGGCCCGACTTCAGCGTAGGCGCCGAAGCGGGCTCCTCGCTCCGCGCCAGAGGTGTGGGCGGCGACGATGCGAGGCCACCGCCCACGTGGGAGCCGCAGGACGCCCTCGGGGCGGCCCCCGGTGCGGGGAGCTCTGGGCGGGCAGGAGGTCCCATAGGGTCAGGTCGGGCACCAGAGCCTCGAGCAGAAGACACAGGCTTAGGTCGGGCATGCCCCCCTACAGGCTGATCTTGGACGAAAGAATAACAAATAGTCAAGCAATATCCCCACATGGTCAAACAAGACATTAAAAATCGTCCCCATACGATTGTTTGACTATGTTTGAATATTCCTCCTGGAGAGGGACAGGCCCGACTTAACACAAGCATGCACTTCCAGAGGCCTTCGCGGAACTCTTGGATCGGCGCCGGGCCCCCTCCCTGGAGAGCGCGGCCGCGCGGACCTCCGAACAAGTTCTGCCTGTGCAGCCCTCCTCCGATCAGAGGCCCATGTTCGCTGGGCGCTGCGGCCGTAATTCGGGTTAGGTCGGGCATGTCCCCCTACGGGCGGATTTTGGACGAAAAAAAAAAAGTGCCCCCTAACATGATTAAACGTAGCAAAATGAAATGGTCGAACCATAGTCCCCGTACATTTTGTTGGCTATGTTCGAAGATTTCCCCTGTAGAGGGGCAGGCCCGACTTACAATTACGGTCTCGGCGTCTCGGAGCCTTGAGACCCTCGAGCCTCGAGCCCATAGTCCTCTCGAGGAGCCGCCGACGCGCTCGCTCTCAAGCTCTTCCACTCTCCTCTCGGCTTCTCCCACCTGCGCTGCGGTCAGCCGCGCCTCGCCACGGCGACCGCTTCTTCTGATCTCTCCCTCCTCCTTCTCCTCCTCCTCCTCCTCCTCTTCCTCCTCCTCTTCCTTCTCCTCCTCCTCCTCCTCTTCTTCCTCCTCCTCCTCCTCCTCCTCCTCCTCAGGGCGTACGCCGCACGGCGCACGCCCGAAGAGCACCTTTGCAACGCCCCAGGGGTTAGGCAGCTGGGGCGACACAGCAAACGTGCTCATTTGTGAGGCCACGGGAGGGGTGGGGCAACAGGGTCGGGGGCTACGGACCACTGCACAGCAAGTTCGCAGCAGCCCCCCGGCCCGCTGATTCGACTGGATCAGCTTCTCAAAGCCGTGCTCGCTGCAATTGTTTGTCATTTCTAGGGTCGGGGGCTACGGACCACTGCACAGCAAGTTCGCAGCAGCCCCTGGCCCGCTGATTCGACTGGATCAGCTCGCTAGCAGCCCCGCGCGCAGCCAGCCAAGGAGGGGGATCTGTGGGTAGGTTGTACCGTGTCGTCGTGAGGGCTCACCCCCTTCGGGGTGAACCTCTTCTTGGTCCTGCATCTGGTGGTGTATGCGCGCGCATGTCGAGCACGAACCGCGGCATAAGCACTGTATGTCGGCGCGCAGCATTGTAGCAGCGCGCAACAGCAGGGGAGGGATACGTGCAACCCCCATTTCTCAAGGGGCCCAAGGACACACAAATAAATACACACAAATGAAAAGATTCCCCATATTTTTCTATATTTTCTGGGTTTTTGTCTTTCCCCCCACTTCCCATATTTTGCTATATTTTCTGGGGAATCGACGATTAATAGTGTCAGTGTGTTTCTTTCCCTCCTGAGATACGTGTACCCCCCATTTCGTATCATCGAGGACCGGTGGTGTCACGGTTTCCGCCCTCGTGCTCCGGAGGGGTGGCACGATCTGTCCGCCCGCTCTGGGTGTCGAGGCACACCCAACCAGGACCGGCGGGGGCCCGTGGGCAGCCGTGGACATAACAGTGGACAGCGTGCGGGGCAGAGCAGCATGTAATGTTCGGGAGGAGGGGTGTGAAGGGGAACTGGGACACACAAATAGACACAAATAATCAGATTCCCCATATTTTCATATATTTTCTGGGTTCCTGTCTTCCCCCCCACTGCCCATACTTTCCACATTTTCTGGTGAGCGACGATAAATTGTGTCTGTGTTTTTTCCCCTCCTGAGGGGTATCCTGTGGAGGGCTTCTCGGACTTGAGAGCCAGCGGCCGACCGGCCGGAAGTTGCGGCCACCGGCCGGTCGGCGCGGCCGCCGCCGTTACGACAGGGGGTTTATGATTTGATAGACTGCCTCAAGTTGCTGGTCCTCCTTCTCTTCTCCTCCTCCTCCTTATCGCCGCTCTGCTTTTTCTTACTTCCTTGTTTTACAGATGGCATCCACATAGAAGGACCCCGAACTGACGTAGGGAGGACAACTCCGAAACATAGGGGTAGACGTAGAGCGCCCGCCGCAGCACTTGGGATCAAGTTGTTGCAGCTTCGATTGCCAGGAACGCTCGCTCCTAGGCACCCGTACCCGCCGCCAAGAGATCATGGCGTACAGCGCACCTCGGCCCACAAAGGCCACAGCGTACGCTGCGGCCGGGGCCCGCGCATTTGCAGTCACGGGAGGCAAGAGGCGGCCCCCTGGACCCCAGCCGCAGCCAGGAGACAGGCGAGCGCTGGAGGGGAGTGACCGTGGGCTCCGCGACTCGCAGAAGAGCAGCGCAACCCCGCAAAGAAGCAGCGCGGCAACCGCAGGTGGGAGCGGGGGCAACGCCGCCGCCGCCGCCCTGGCCGGCACCGCCAGTAAGCGCAACCTCGGCCCCATGCTGCGGCGTTTGGCCAGCGTTTTACGGCCCACAGCAGGCGCAGTATCATGCAGGGTACATGCCGTGCCCCATGGCCCCGCCCAGCGAGAACTTGCACTACGGCGAGCTAGGCGGACTACAACAACAGCACGGCCACATCATGAGCGTCACCAGTGTGCTGGGCAGAGGCGGTGGCAAGGGTCAGAAAGGTAAGGGTAAAGGAAAGGGTAAAGAGAAATACATTGGTGCAGGAAATGAAGACTGGTGGACTCCTGAGAGCCAGAGGAGCGAAGCCCTTCCACAGGACACCCCGCCGCACCCAGACCTCTTCAAAAGGCCCGTCATTCGCCAATTGATTTGGCAAAGGCGGAAGTGGAATTCTGGAAGCACAGGGTCCCAGATGACCACCACAAGATGCGACAGGCAGTACAAGAACTTGAGGACCTCAAGAGGAATCGTTCTTAGCGCCCCCTTTGTCGACACAAGCAGTCCATCAAAGATGACACATAGGCCGTACACCGCATGAAGGACGGACATACACAGCTATACGATTTGATCGATAAGAAATGCGACGATTACAACAAGCTTGGGGAGGACATTCATTTGAAGCTCGAAGGCCTCATAGACAAGAAGAAACAGCTCAATCTCATCGAGGCATCGATGAAGCCCGCGGCCGGGCCTGCAGAGCCTACCCAGCAGCAGCTGCTCGCGTATTGCAGGACGCACCCAGAAGACGTGGAGCTGCCCGAGACAGAGCTCATGGACAAAGTGGGGAAGGATCTGGCTCGGCCGTGCGCGCAGACGCAGCTACCAGAGCTTGCCCTGGCGCCAAGCCTGGCGGCGGCGCCATTTAAGGAGGAAGGGTTGGACCTACATCGGGTATCCGATGGGGCTCGGTGTGCAGATGAAAGCCGCTTGGTTCGAGAAGGCGAGGGACAATGACGAGGGAGGCCACGTGACCAAGCTCGACGAGACTCGAGAGAGCGAGCGCGGTGACCCCACCGCAGCAGACCGTGCTGACGGCTCCGAGGGAGAGCCGCAGCAGCTACGCCCGCGCCGGAGGCTCCGATCGGCGGTGGAGCCGCCGCAGACACAGCCGCGACGCCAGCCGCGGCGGCAAGGGAGGCCCCGTCGCCGGGGCAACGAGCACGGGAGCGGATTAGCTCGCGGCGAATATCGGCATTCTTGGCCCACCATGCGGGGCTGACTCGACGACGGCTCGTGAGACTCATTCGCGGTTATGTTTCTCCACGAAACGCTCTTGGATGACCCGCATGCAATTCAGCTAGCTGTCGAGCACTGTCGCAGCAAAGGCTGGCTCCCTGCGTTTAACCCCGCCGTCAGTTCAGCCGAGAACAGGGCGACGGGAGGGGTGGCGATCTTGGTGCGATCGGGCAAAGACGCGGGGATATCCCCACTCCCGAACGGCACAGCAACCTGTGCGGAGCCATCGCACCTAGTGGCCGTCAGATATGCGACGCCAAGTTTTACGCCACTCCTTCTAATTTCACTTTACTTCCGCCCGGTGGTGAAGCTAAGCGGAGCGAGCCGTGCACTACTGGCCCGCGTGGACATGCTCCAGCACGAGACAGGGCTCCCAGTCGTGGCGGGGGGGGGACCTGAACATGGACCCTTCGCACATTTTCAAGACTGACTTTGGAGAGCGAGGCTGCTTCCATGTGATGGCGCCTGCGAAAGCCACCCACTACGCGAAAAGGGTGGCCTCGAAGCTGGAATACTTTTGAGTTTTGGTCGCGCTTCACCCCCTGGTGAAGGACATTACCCCGCACGCTACTCCAGATTTCGTAATAAAAGGGAGGGGGTCTGGACCCTCCAAGTCAAGCCATTTCAGACCTCCCCCGTGGGAGAACCCTCCAAAACATCGTCCCCAGACCCCCCAGGCCCTCCAAGATAGCCTGGAAGAGACCCCCCCCCCGAAATGAGACCCCCCTCCCTTTATTACGAAATCTGGAGTAGTTGTAAGTCCTCGCCGCATCGCGCCGTCAGCCTTTCGATTATGTTGGATACGGCAGTCTTGCTCCCCGTGCTCAGGAGGCCCAGCCCTTTTCCCGTGGAGGCCATGATCGGCCCGCAGCTGCGCCATGCAGACTGGGGCCACCTCGAGGAGGCCTCAGCCAAGCTGATCTCGCAATTGCAATATGCTCAGAGCGACGACTCAAAGCAACGTTTGTTGGACACTTGCGGCTGAGATCGCGAAAGAACTTGCGGCTGAGATCGCGAGGATCACCCGGACTCCTTTGCGGAGCGACAGGCCGCGAGGGTTGGGACCCAGCGTCGAGTGGCGTTCGCCGTCGATTTTAAGACGGGCGGGAAACACCACGGGTCTTGGGTTTCCAAGGCACCGACCCTACGCGGGATCGCCAACAATCTGCAAGACCTCGCCAGGAATATTGCCGCTGGCGCTCCGATCGAGGAGGCCGCGGCTAGAGCCCAAAAGGTGCTCGCAGATGGGCCGAGTCTGGGCGATGAGACGAAGCTGGCTCAGATGGTCCAAGCACCAATCAATGTGGACGCCAACCCAAATGCGATGGCACGAAGTGCGGTACGGACGGCCATCAAACTTCCTGGGTGCAGAAGCTACCAGGTTGGCGGAGCTGTGGCGCACCGAGCAGTGCTCCCGCCCTCCTTTTTAAGCCGCCTCGGAGGAAAACCTGCCGCCTTTACATCCAAAAGAAATTAAGGACGCGTCGACAACGTGTTCTAAAGAAACGGCGCAAACATATGATGGTTTTCACCGTAGGCATTTCGCACTCCTTTACACTTGAATAACTGAAGGTTGTAGCGCAGCTGTTCCGCGCGGTGGAGCTGCACGGGCGTTGTCCCACGGCCTTACTAGCAAGGATTGCAACTCTTCTTCAGAAGGCGGTCGCAAAGCAGCCGGGTCTTAAAGCGTTCCGTAGCATGGGACTCCTGCCAGCGCTTTACAGGGCATAGGCGAAGTGCAGACTGCCGCTTGCCAAGGCTTGGGAAGTTGCACACCCCGGGCCTTATTTGTGCCACCAGAAACGCCGCAGCGTCACCGAGGTGGCGTTCCAACAGGCACTGGTTCCCGAAGCTGCCGCGGCAGGCAACCGACCAGCGCACCCAGGGGCACTTTTGTGGGACATGTCAGATTATTCTGAACATGTTCAGCGCCCGATCCTTTGGAGAAGAGCGGCTGATAGCAACTTCCCGCCATCGGTTCTGAGCGTGGCTCTCAACCAGCACTAGGCAATGAGATACGCAACGCACGAAGGGTCGACAATGCCCACGGGGTGCCCGAGCCAAGGATTAGCGGCAGGTGACCCGTTTGATACGTATTTGGTGCAAGTTTACACACTCGAGCCATTGGACACATAGCAAATCGCGCACCCCAGGCTCCCAATCTCTTTGTTCATAAATGACTTCCACCTGGGGATCACAGACGAGAGCCCCGAGGTGGTTACCAAGGAGCTGAAGGCGGGCGCAGACTCCTTGATACAGGTCATTGAGCAACATTTGGGGTGCTCTGTAGCACACCGACAGTCAATCACCTGAGTAAGTTCAGGAGGCCTTTGCAAGATGCTGGCCAAAGCGCTGGGGCCAAAAACAGGTCATATTGCGATGTCTGGTAGGAACTTAGGAATCGATTTTGCCGTAGGTAACCTTCGCAACCGCCGCAGCAACAGCCTAGTTTTGAAAGGGCGCTTGACAGCTCCAATCCAGGAAACGCAGACTAGCGGCTCTTCGCAGGGCTGGCACCAACGTGAGAAAACGTTTAGTCAGCGGCCTGAGCGCGTACACCCTGCGAAATGCTTAAGAAATCATGGGTTAAGAAATTCATAGTCTCAGAACTTGAATAAAATCCCAGGACTTCTATCAAAATCTTAGGCTTTACATTGAATCATTAAGAATAATCGAGACTCTCGCCGAAAACTTAAGTTTTCTTAAGCATCGCCTAAGGTGTACGGCGCATACGGGGCGGAAGTCACAGGAGTGGATGAAGCCGAGCTTCATCAACTCCAAAGCTTCTTTCTCTCCACTGCAGGAGCAAGGACCCCACCTGGCGGCAGGGATTGGCACCTGCGCTCTCGTGGGCCAAGCTGGTTTGGAGAGCTGGCACGGACAGATCGGAAAATAATCATTTCCAGCTACCGCGCCTACTCGAGCTGGCCGCTCATATCGTTGACAAGCCCCCGCGCGCGTGGCGAGAGGTGAGGGGGCCCCTAGGAGCTGCTGTGCTTTCGCTGCGCCGCATAAGCTGGCAGTTTCACTCAGCGCTAGTTCTCAAGGACGAAGTTGGTAAGCTGTGGCCGATCACGGCTTTCTCGCCCAAGTTGTTCGAAAACAAGGTGTGCGCAGCTTGGCAGAACATGCATCTAGCCACGGTGGCCAATAAACTCGGGTTGGAACCTGGGGCGTCGCTGGACTTGAGCGTGGCTCGGAGCTTGATCTTTGAGAGAGCGTGATCCACCGCCGCTTTACTGTGGAAAATTGCCCTCCTCTTCCTCCGGAACTCGGCCCCCCCCCTCTTCCGTCCGAAAATCCCCCCCCCCCCTCTGCTGGAACCCCACCCGCCCTCCCCTCCCCCGGCACCCCCTCCCCCCCTACCCTACCCCCCCCCCATCGAAAACCGATGGGGGGGGTCGCTACCGGTTCGAACCCCTCCCCCGCCCCCCTCGAAAACCGGAGGGGGGGGTCACTACCGGTTCGAACGCCTCCCCCCCCCGCTCACCCCCAGCAAACGGCTCCCGGTCCCTATCGCCGTCCGCATCACACCCCCCACTGCTGTTCCCAGCGCCGCTGTCCTCACCACCACTATCCCCGCTGGTTCCACCACCGTCCCCACTGTCCCCACCAGTGCCCCCACCACTGTCGCACTGTCCCCACTGTCCCCACCACTGTTCCCACCACGGTTCCACTCTCCCCACTTTCTCCACGGCCCGACTATCCCCACTGTCCCCAGTGTCCCACTGACTCCTCCGCTGTCCCACTGAGCTGTCCCACTGTTCCCACCACTGTCCCCACTGTCCCCACCACTGTCCCCACTGTACCTTTGTCCCATTGTCCCACCGCCGTCCTCGCCACCGCCTTCACCACTGTCCCCACCACCACTGTACCCTCCACTGTCCCACTGTTTCCACCTCATTCCTACTGTCCCCACACCGCTGTCCCCACCACCACCGTCCCCACCACTGTCCACTGTCCCCACTGTTCCCACCATTGTCCTCACCACTGTCCCACCACTACCGTCCCCACCACTGTCCCACTGTCCCCACCACTGTCCCGCTGTCCCCTCACCACTGTCCCCACCACCACCGTCCCCACCACTGTCCGCACCCCCGCTCGGTTTTCGAGGGGGGGGGGGGGTCGAACCGGTAGTGACCCCCCCCTCCCCGGTTTTCGGGGGGGGGGGTCAACCGATGAACCGGTAGTGACCCCCCCCCCCGTTTTCCGCCAGCAGCGGTAGAACACGCTCTTTCTGATCTTTAAAAGAGGACCAGGCAAGAGGCCGGTATCCTAATGTCCGTTATTTGCCAATCCGTTTGGACTGGCCACGAGCTCAGGCAGGCGGGGTATGCAGCCGCGACGCAGTGCGCATGTCACCACAGCGATCATCTTTCGCACAGATTGCACCAGTGTCCGCTATCGGCTCCTCTCCGCGGTGAGATGCTGGAGCCAGTCGATGACATCATCCTCACAGACCGCCAGAGAAACTTTCCGCTCGTAGGAGGTTTTCTTCTACTGCCAGAGTTTTCAGTGCAGGCTCCGAGCGGGTCAGGTACGACGTCTTTCAAGTTCTGGAGTGCTGTGCCTGAAAGCATGGTGCAATCTGCCTTCCGCGGGGAGGTGTTCACAGATGGATCCTGCCTCGAGGAAGGGCCAGCGAAATTTCATGCTGCTGGTTGGGCAGTTGTCAAACTCACGGCCGGCGGCGATCTCTTTGCGGCTGTCTGGGGGGCGGTAGGCGACCAACATCCACTGACGTCCCCCGCGGCAGAGCACGTGGCCGCCCTGGCCGTAATGGAGCACTGCCCGGAAGCAACGGGCATACACTCTGATTTCCTCGATTTGGTCCGCCTGACCACGGCCCCATGGCCGAAGGTGATTTCGAAGCAGCACGTCTACGCGGGCATGCGAATCAAGATACGTGCTTCGCCGACGTGGCATGCAGACTTCACGATATCAAAAGTTGCCGCGTATTTAAACATGGAGCAGCTGGAGCCGCAATCCAGAGAGTGGTATTAGCCACCGGCAACGATTTTGCAGACAGCGATGCAAAACTAGGGGCGGCCTCGTTGGCAGAGCCCTCCCAAGCTGAGAGGGAGGCACATGCCGAAGAAAAGGCAACTCTCCAGAGGTACCTCAGATATGTGTCCAAGTGCCTTCTGCTGTCCCCAAGGCTGGCGTCGTCCAAGCAGCAGAGATCGACATTTGACAAGGCGTTGAGAGACCCGCACTTCAGGATGGGGGCGGAGGCGGCAAGGGACACATTGCCTGAGCCGCCGCACCTCGCTACAGGAAGTCCGTCGGGAATGCAAGTGCAAAGGGAGCGCGGGAGCTCGAGCCTGAGCGTTGGCCAAGCAGGAAATACTGCTGTGCGCCCAGGAGCGAGCAGGGTACAGCCTAGTCCTGCGAATCTCCCTCGCCCCCATGGACCTCCGCGGCCAGCATTGCCAGGTGAAGTCGCACGGGACCCATGCCGTCTTTTCCGCCCGCCTCCCAACGGGCACCAAATTAAATGGATCCGCCGTTGGTGGGCTTGCCAGAAATGCCCCAGGCGTACAAGCCGAGACCCGCCTTTTTTTAGCCTTCCAGTGCGTGGGGCACAACCAGGTGCTCAGCGCTCTAGTATCCGAAAGACGAGGGCACGCGCTGTTCGTCACATCGACGCCAGGCGGCATACTATTTGTATGCATGAAGTGTGGCTGCGTGTCGGAGGGCGTCCGCATAAGCAACCTCACCCTGCCTTGTAATGGCCGCCCCGCCAGCGACCATACCAGGGCCAATTTAAAGAGGATCAGGGAAGGGCGGCACCCTTCCCACGCGAAGGGAAACGCAAAGATGCTGGAAGAGCTCGTTCCTGTAGACGATTTCCATTCGAGTTTCTCCCGCGCTACTAAGTTTTTTCTCCGCAGGACTGGGGCACGAATGGTCGGAGGCAGGCAGGAGGGCGGGAAAAGGCAGGTAGGGGAAGCAGTTTCACGCTAGGTCCTCCTGATGGAATTTTTGAAGTTGCACGCAACGCAACCCTCAACAAAACCAAACAAATAGGGGGTGGACCTTTAGCCAGCCGCCGCCAAATGGATGCGCTTCGATGCACTCAGCCGCTCGGGGGAAAAAGGTTTTCAGACATCGATGTCGTCAGTTGTTGCGCGAAGGAAGGCTGGAGGTCAGGAAGGTGTGTGTAGCACGGTTCGCCTAGAACAGGCGACCCTAAGAATCCAAACTACCTCAACTGACTGGCTACACGCTCTTCCTGCAGAACAAGCGACCCGCGACCCTAAGAATCCAAACTGCCTCAACTGACTGGTTACACGCTCTTCCTGCATAAAGCCGCTGGCACCGCGCAGCGACCCTAAGAATCCAAACTACCTCAATTGACTGGTGTTTGCCTCGGCTACCACACCAGATTACAGCAACGAAAATGTCACGAATTCCCGTGGCAGTGCAGGGGCCGGAACTGAACAATCGGACGGGCCAGCACGCGAAGCCAGTGACGTTTTGGGGGTCGCATGGTGCCCACAAAGGTCACCGATACAAGCTGTGGGAATAGGCTGTACGGCCTATCCTTGGCTCTATGCCGTGCAGAGCTAGCCTCGACCACCGCACCGCATGACAGCAACGAAAATGTCACGAGCTCCCGTGGCATGGGCGTGTACCGCACAGTCGGACGGACCAGCACGCAAAGCCGGTGCCTTGTCGCGGTCACACGGCACACATTGATAGATTAATCTTCGATCAAGGGCATGGGCACGATACGGCGAGCATTGGTACGTGATGGAAGGATCTGGCCAACTGTCGCGACTGCCGTGCAGACTTAGTGGCCTGAGCACGCCAGCAAGATTTTGCGAACCACTGCTGCGGCAAGTTCGCTGCCTCCATTCGGGATGCCACCCCGCAGGGGCCCCGATTCGACAGGATCACCTGGGGCATGGGGTGAGGAGGGGGTGGCGGCCAGCGATATCGATACAGGGTGGAACATCGACCGGTGTTCCTCACTAAGCCCCTCAGCATCGTGGCCATCCGCCATCCCCCAAACCTTCGGCTGCGCGGAGGCCGCCCGCATCGGCCATCCCCCTGCCACCGACGGGGTGCGGTGTCCGTGGCTGGCCCGCAACCGAAGGCTACAACCGGGACAATCCTCCTCCGAGGAGGAGGCGGGAGAGAAGGAGGAGGAGGAGGAGGAGGAGGAGGAGGAAGAGGAGGGAGGGAGGAAGGAGGGGGGGGGGAGAGGAGGAGGAGGAGGAGGAGGAGAGAGGAGGAGGGAGGAGGAGAAGGAGGAGGAGGAGGAGGAGGAGGAGGAGGAGGAGGAGGAGGACCTCGAGGCTCTGATCGGGCACACGTGGCCATGGACTTGGAATCCGCGGATCTGGCGCGCGGGCGCGCCAGACCCGCCCGACCCGAGGAGGCGACGGCGCGCGCCGACTCTGTGCAGGCGGGGGACAGGGCCGCCAATCGACACGTCCAAAATCCATACGGCAGGTTCGTGTCGTGCCGACCCCAGCGTTGGTTTTTGACACCGCGCTGGATCGTTCAACCTTGAACGATCGGCCGCTGCCGCAACGTCCGATCGTTCAACATCGATCGATTCTGGGTCGCCGGCGGCGTTCAACCTTGAACGTCCGCGCTGGGGTCGCCGCTGGTCGACACGACGCAAACCTATCGTACAGTCGGCCTTGATTGAACAGGACACGCGAGAAGGCACACTGCCGCAGGAATGTAGGAAGCATGGGTCGCGAGACACGGGACACGAGGCTACCCTTTCTCTGGCAGGGTCGACCTGCTAATCCGGGCCGACTGTGTCTGCGCTTCCTCGAGCTCCTCAAAACGATCCTCGAATGCCCCTCGTGGCCACCACCCGACCCATGCGGTTCTTCTCGGGCGCGGGCGCAGAACACCTCCGCCGCGTCGCTCTCGCTCTCGAGGCCCTCGAGGCAGTCTGCCAGCTTCTCGGTGTCACACTTGGCGCCGCATTCCTGGGCTGCTCATCACTGCTGCTGCTCCTCCTCGGATGCCGTCTGCTGCCTACTGCTCCTGTTTCTTCTCAGATCTTACAGCCATGGCGCTACAATAGGAGCTCGACCACAAGAAACCTTCCACAAGAAACCCAACCCTGAGACCCCAGGACGTCCATTGACTTCTGGTGTAGGAATATCACGCTTTCCATCGCAAAACCATCGAAACCCAAGAAACCCAGGGCACCCTGGAGGCAAGCAGAGTGTTTCTCGGCATGGGTCTCCACTGTACCATAGGGAATGCCAAATAAGGAACGACGACGCTTTCCAGGCCACGGAGATCATCGGCCATGAACACGCCGCGAGACCCACAAAGGAACGGCCCTGACACCAGAGCCCATCCTGAATGCAAGTGGCCCCCTACAGGGGGTGTCGGGCGTGTCCCCCTACAGGGGGTGTTTTGGACGTAACATACAAAACATACACCAACCGTACCCCCAAATGGCCAAACAGTAATATAAAACCGTCCCCTGACTATTTTTTACTATTTTTGAATATTCCCCCTGTAGAGGAACAGTGCAGGCACGACTTCATACTTTCTGGCTCGGCACAGAGCTGGAGGCGTGCCAGTCGTGCCGGGTCCCCCTTGTGCGCCTCGCGATCTCCTTCTCCTCCTCCTCCTCCTCCTCCTACTCCTCCTCCTCCTCCTCCTCGCCCTCCTCAGCGTCCGCCTCCACCTCCTCCCCCTCCTCCCCCTCCTCCCCCTCCTCCCCCTCCTCCTCCTCCTCCTCCTCCTCCTCCTCCTCCTCCTCCTCCTCCTCGTCCTCCCCCTCCGCCTCCTCCTCGTGTCTAAAACCCCGAGATGTGCATCAGATCGTCCTGGCACGTCCCTCTGTGGGCGTCTGCCTGGCTGTGAGCCCGGGCGTGAAACAGCGAGTCCGGGTAGGCGACGGGGGGAGCGTAGCATCTCTGAGCACTCCAGGAGGAGTCCGTGGGGTGCTCGAGTGCTGCGCCTGCTGTGTCGCAGTGGCCCCGAGGGCCTCACGAGAGAAAGGCGTGGAAAGGGCCAAGACATCCCGAACACCAGCATCACCGTAAGTTGGAGGGGGCGAGGAGGAGGAGGACGAAGAGGAGGAGGAGGAGGTGGAGCACAAGGAGGAGGATGAGGACCCCCTCCTCCTCCTCCCCTTCCTCCTCCTCCTCCTCCAACTTCTGATAGTGGTGGTGGCAAACAGGCCCATGAGAGACATTACCCACATGTGGCCGCGAACCGGCAAGCGTCCTGTCCTCTGGCGGCTTCCCTCTGGGCCCCCCCCAGTGCCACGCCTGCCGCCTCGCGGAGCTCATGGGGATCCCCAAAGAGAGGAGCCCCAACCACCAGACAGACAAACCGCCTGAGGCAACCCCACACGGGGCACGAACGGACCCGTGCAACTTCCCCTGGCGGCTCCACATTAAATTGCCCAATGCTGAGGCTGGCATTGGGGAGAACAGGAGGTACCGATACCGCTACTCCCTGGATCTCTCCCGGGGTGCGTTCTGACCAAAATTTCGAAGCGAATCCAGAGGTGGTGACGAGGGCCGCCCAGGAGATACAAAAAAGGGGAAACGAGCGAATGGTAGCGGTATGGGTACCTTTTTCCTCCTCTGAGGTATATCGCGTACTGTAGACCACGGGGCGCTGAAAAACCAGCAGTCTGAGCCAGCAAGCAGAGCAAACCGCCCGCGACGTCTCAACAAGCCGGGCGCGAACGGGCAAGGGTCACACACCCCCGGGCGGCTCCTCCGCGGGATGCCCACAAAATGCCACGCCTGCCATGTCGCTGGGGTCAAGGGGTTCTCAAAAGAGGGGCCTGAACCACCAAACAGGCACACCGCCCAAGACATCCCCACAGTCTGGGCGCGAAGGGGCAAATATCTCCCTTTCTGGCGCTCCTCCTCGGGGTGCCCGCGTGTAACGTCTGCTAGACCGCGGTGACCATGGGGCCCTCAAAAGAGAGCAACTACTCCACTGAACAGGACAACTGCTTAAGGCATTCCCACAATCTGGGCGCTGGCTGGCCCGTGCAATTATGGGGGCTCACAGAAGTATCAACTCTGGGGGGCAAAAGCAGCAAACCGCCTGAGAATCCCGACAATCTGGGCGCGCGAACAGGCAAGTGCCCCCCTCCCTGGCGGCTCCTCCTTGGGGTCCCCAAGTGCCACGCCTGCTACATTGCAATGTCCACGGGACTCTGGGGGGGCAGACATGGCAAATCGCCTGAGACATCCCGACACTCTGGGCGTGAACGTGCAAGTGCCCCCCCTCCCTGACGGCTCCTCATTTACACGCAACGCCTGCTACGCTGTGGTGATGATGGGGCCCTGAGAAGAGCGCGCCCGAGCCAGCAAACAACAAAAACCGCACATGGCATCCCCACATTCTGGGCGCGCGCACGAACGGGCACGAACGGACAAAATGTCATACCGCCTGCCGACTCCTCCTTGGGGTGCCCCTGGCGTATCGCTGATCATGGTGGCCCTCAAAAGCTTGGGTCGTCTTGAATGTGCCCAAAGTGTTTTGTTCAAACGTTTTTAACCAGGCGTGCTGGGAATCATGTCTGTTTAGCGTTGTTAGGTTCCAACAAGAAAACCACAACCGCTACACATGTATTCATTGTGAACTTCAAGAGGCGTCTAAGGGTGGGGGGAGAACAAAAGCAGCACACCGCCCGAGACATCTCCACACCCTGGGCGCGAGCGTGCAAGTATCCCCCCCATGGCGGCTCCTCCGCGGGCTGCCCACCTGCCACGCCTGCTAATTCGGTCGGGTGCGAACCAGTCTGAGCGGGAGTGACTCCGAGTGTGACTGAATATTTGTATGTGTGAACGCGGTCTGAGTATGAGTGGCTCATGCTGTGAGTGCGAGGCTTTATGAGGAGGGCCGTGTGTGTGTGTGAATGAGTGAATGAGTATGAGTGCAAATAGTTCCGAGAGGGCGTGCGTGTGTGTGTGTGTGTGTGTGTGTGTGTGTGCGTGCGTGCGTGCGTGCGTGCGTGCGTGCGTGCGTGCGCGTGGGTGTGTGTGTGTGTGTGCGTGTGCGTGTGTGTGTGTGTGTGTGTGTGCGCATGCGTGCATGCGTGCATGCGTGCATGCGTGACTGGGAGCTGCGTGCTCTGATGTGAGTGAGCCTGAGTCTGAATGATTCGGAGTGTGAGTGAGTCTGACTGTGAGAGACCTTGGTGTGATGAGAGGTGAAAGGAGGAGGGATTGAGTGAGTGTGTGAGGAGGAGACGTCACACGAAACACAATGACCCCATCTTAGGATATGGGAAAAGAAAAGAGGGGAATAATACGTGAGAGAGAGGAGAGAGAAGAGAGAGAGAGAGAGAGAAAGCGAGAGAGAGAGAGAGCGAGAGAGACATAGAGAGAGAGAGAGAGCGAGAGAGAGGGAGAGAAAGAGAGAGAGAGAGAGAGCACGAGAAAGGGACAAAGAGAGAGAGAGAGAGGGAGAGCAAAGAAGAGAGAGAGAGAGAGGAAAAGAGACAAGCTAGGTGCACTGGCGCCACAGCTGATGTCACGTCCCTCCTCCCCATTACTTCCCACTGCGCCGGTTGGCATCTGTCCGCGGGCGCGTGCCATAGCCGACCCGGAGCTCCGCGAACGACTCTGTCGGTGCCGCGCGCAAGCGGAAGAGGGCAACCCGTGGGACCCGTGCGGGTCCGGGGGCACCCGTGGCCCGTGGGGGTCCTGTGGGACCCCCGGCGCCCGGGGGACCCGCGGGTGGCCCGTGCAGGGCTGTGACACGCCCGCGGGGCCTGCGAGGCCCATGGGGGCCGGTGGCGCCGGCGAGCCCTGCGGGAGCCGTGGGGGCCCTCTGTGAAGGGGCACCACTTCCCATGTTTTCCCATATTTTCTTGGGAATCGACGATTAATTGTGTCTGCGTGTTTTTTTCTCTCCTGATTCTTGTGGGTCCCGTGAGGCACGCGGCGCCCAATGGGACCCGCGGGGCCTGCGGGGCCTGCCGGACCCTGTTGGACCAGGGACGCGCGAGGCCTGCGGCACGCGGTGGGAATCGTGGGCGTGGAGCTTATCGGACTCATGGGGCCCGTGGGACTTGTGGGGTGACCTGCGACACTTGTGGGACCTGTGGGACCTGTGGTGCCTGCGAGACTGGCGAGACTCGTGGGATCCAGAAAAATGGCCCATGCTGGGGCGGGAGCGCCATTCTGAACAACGGGCGCACAGCGCCGATCCGAAAACTAGGCCATCCGCTGCAGCGAGAGCACCTTTTGGAAAATTGTGCACAATGGGATGACAAACAACACCATGTGAACAGCCGGCTCGCGCAAATCTTGTGTTGAAAAAGCAGCACGCGGAATCATGGAATCGAGAAGAGCGAGAGAACAGCGAACTCACGCACAACATGTGTAAGACGCAACACGCGTGGACATCTTCGGGGGAGGGACGGGAAGCATGTTTTCACATTGAAATTGTCAAGCGAAGGAGGGCGCGAAGAGGGAGGGACAGGCAGAGTGGGGGCCGAGGACGCGGATCGGGCGGAGGCGTGGAAGCAGGCGAGAGAGGAGGCGATGTCCTGTTCCTCATCAGTAGTCATCTCCGCATTACTACCTTGTGGGGTCCTCCAACTCATCAGCGTCGTCGTCGTCCTCGCATTCTTCCCTCCTCCACCTCCACCGATCGCAGAACTTTGGCCCATGAGGCATTACAGTGGCAGGCAAGAGTGCGAGCATAGCATGCAGAATGCCCGAGAAGGATCGTGACCCTCAACGTCTTCCTCGTCTTCCGTCCTTCTCCACCGAAAGCAAACAACTCTGGCCAATGGACCATTGCAGTGGCAGGCAAGCGAATAGGCGGAGGTAACATGCAGAAGACACGGGGACAAACGAAAGAAACTGGTGGGACGGAAGGAGAGATGGCAAGAACATATTGTAGATAGCGACACGCATGGACCACGGTTATGCACCCGCACACGGGCGAAGTGCGCGCCAGCAGAGCTGATTCTTGCTGGAGGGAGGGGATGGGCGCGGACCACATGACCCTCCTGCGGGGTGGAAATCCGGGCAGTTAAGAAGGCTGCGCGACCGCACGTGCACCTCACGCGCGTGCGGAACATACTCGCGCACGGATGCACCGTTCGAAGGCGACATACCTGCCCACGAGCTCGACTACTCTCTGTCTCTCCCTGCCCTTCCTGCCTGCCTGTCTGTCTGCCTGCCTGTCTGTCTGCCTGCCTGTCTGTCTGTCTGCCTGCCTGTCTGCCTGTCTGTCTGTCTGTCTGTCTGTCTGACTCTCTCTCTCTCGCTAGGGGGGCGTCTCCTTTGGGCAGGACTCTTTCTTCTCCTGGCCACAAGAGGAGGGCAAAGAGCGGACGAGGTGGACGGGATTCGGCACGTTACTTGCTCGTTGCTCCTACCTTGCAGTCCAGACCATGACTCCTCCCTTCTCCTTCCCATCCCTCCATGAGCCACAGGCACGGCAGCAAACGACGATGTTCCCAAACGTGCCACCTGTCATGGGGCTGCGTGCACAACATGGGCCCGTTTAGATTGGGGACACCCTCCCTCCCAGCTATCTTTCCGCCTCCGTTTCTTTTTCTCCCTCCCTCTCTCTCCCTCTTCTGGCATCCGGTCCGGCTTTATCGGCATATGTTTCGCTCAACCTGCCTAACCGCTTGCTATTACCTGCCTGCCCGAAACAATCTCCCGCCGAGGGAGGACTCGATACGGCGTGGCTGAGCCCCCCATTCGCTGAACTCCTCCCTCCTCCCTCCCTCGTCCCATGGGTGGTTGGTTGGGGCGCCACGGGTTCGTTCGCCGCCGGGCAGGGCGGCGTACAAGCACTGCCAAAACGGTTCTTCGAGCATCGTGCTCTAACCTTGTCCCCCCCCCCCCGTTGGTGGGGCCCACAACGGCGCTGCGGTTCTCGACGTTCCCTCGTGCCGAATTCATCCGATCCGATCTCCCTCGCCTTGCATTTTCCTCCTGCCCTTGTGCAGGCGCAGCCGTTGGCTTGGCCAGCTTCGTGGGTGCAGATCGCCCCACCGCTCCCACGGATGCTCGTCGATGCCTCAGGCACCGCGGGGGATTTTCTTCTCGACCGGAAGCATGAACCCGGGCGCAAATCCAAGCTTCGCGGATGCAGGTCCCACCAGCCCCGTGGGCAGAGACGGTCTAACAGCTCCGCTCCTTGAAAGCCCCTGCCTAATTCGTAGAGAGGATTATCCCTGCTTCCTGTCAACGAGCGCCCCCTCCCCCACCCGACCGGCGGCAAACCCGAACCTGGGCCAACCTCCCCGCCATCCCAGCCAAAAAAAACAGACAGCACAGCACACCTGCTGCAGCAGAACGTTGGCGCGGGCGCCCCGCGATCACTTTGCAGTGTATTTCGACAGGGCTGGCGAGTGTGCCCTCAAATTGTCAGGCACACCATCCACATCAACCAAAACATTGCAAAGGACCGCGGGTGCAGATGCCTTGCGCCAATCTGGCCACCCAGCCGTCGATTTGCACGCTTGTTGTCAGGTATCGTGGGGGGACGAACAATGACATAAACATAAAAACTCAAAGGTCTGCGCGGATTTCTCGAATCGGCGCTGGATCCCCCTTCCTTGGCGCCGATCCGACAAATCCGCGCGGACCTCCGATTTGCTTGATGTTTATGTCAGTATTCGTTCCCCTAGACCTGCTCCCGACGCGTCCTGCCACGAGCACTGGCGCACATGGCGCGGGTGGACGAGACGAGACGACCCAGACCCCCGACGTCTTGTTTTTTCCATGACGTCGATCCCCAGAAGTCTCTCGACCATTCTCCGTGACCGGTCTCTCATCCTGAGTCGTTTTCTGACAGTCCCGAGGGCCTGGTAAGGGCCTCCAGAGGCCGAAAATGTAGCAAAGTCTCCAGAGGCCGAGGGCCTGGTAAGGGCCTGTAAGGGCCGAAAATGTAGCAAAGTCTCCAGAGGCCGAAAATGTAGCAAAGTCTCCAGGGCCTGGTAAGGGCCTCCAGAGGCCGAGGGCCTGGTAAGGGCCTGTAAGGGCCGAAAATGTAGAAAAGCCTCCCGTCGTGACTGCTCAGCACTGCTCCCCGGCGGCGCAAAGGGGGCCCAGGCGCCGATCCCAGACCCCCGGGGGCAACGACAAAAATCATGACGGGAGGTGTTTCCCCATGTTCGGCCTCTCGAGGCCCTGACCGAGCCTCGGGATCGTCAAAGAACGACGCAGGATGAAAAACCGGTCCAGGGGATTGGGTCGAGACCCTTGAGGTCGGCGTTGTGAAAAAGTCATGGCGTGATCCAAGAGATCCGCGCGGAGCGCCAAACGCTTATGTGTATGTCGTTTTGTCCTTCCTCGAGATTCTAGGAAAAGCCGCGTGGGCCAAGAGTTAAGTCGGGCCTGTGCCCCTACAGGGGGATTTTCGACGAACAATACAAGGTACCCCAGAAATGATAAAACAATAATCAACAAATAATCAAGGGACTACTCTTTGAGTATTTTTGTCCCTTTTCGGGTATGTTTGGGGTATTTTTTATTTTTCGTCGAAAATCCCCCTGTTTGGAGGACACATGATTTATTCCCCACATGTTTCGTGGGGTTCTGGTTTTCTTCCCTGCCGCATCGCACCCGCGTCTCCTCACACACACACACCTCCCCTCCTCCCTCCTCCCCTCCTCCGCTTGCTTCCTCCATTCACCTACACGCAACACATCCACGGCACGTACATAAGACACGAGTGAGACACGCGTGGCGCGTTCACTGAATCATACATTGAACACGCATGCACAACATACTGGGCACCCACATGAGGTACCCCCCATCACAAACGTGCGTGTAGGATTCGCAGTGCATGGCAGGAGGCTCTATGCGGGCCATGGCGCAAAACAGGCGTTGCACTTTCTTAACATACAGCCGCAGGGCACGCGAGTGGGACACGCGTGGCGCGGTCACGGCATCATACATTCAAGACGCATGCACACCATACTGGGTACTTTCTCGACACCAGAAAAGGGGTGCGCAGGGGGTGGTCTCTCAGCGCGGCCTCTATGGGTGCCAGGGTCGGAGAGCGTGGCAGGCGTGGCAGTTTCTCGATACCAGGAGGGGGTGCGCAGGGGGTGGTCTCTCACCGCGGCCGCTATCCGTGACGGTCGTCCAGGGCACAGCAGGCATGGCATATTCTCGACACCGGAGGGGGTGCACAAGGGGTGGTCTCTCACCGCGGCCGCTATCCGTGACGGTCGCCCAGGGCACAGCAGGCATGGCATATTCTCGACACCAGAAGGGGTGCGCAGGGGGGGGTCTCTCACCGCGGCCGCTATCCGTGACGGTCGTCCAATGCACAGCAGGCATGGCAGATTCTCGACACCATTGGGGGTGCGCAGGGGGTGGTCTCTCACGGCGGCCGTTAGCCGTGACTGTCGTCCAGGGCACACCAGGCATGGCATATTCTCGACACCACGAGGGGTGCGCATGGGGTGGTCTCTCACGGCGGCCGCTATCCCGTGACGGTCGTCCAGGGCACTGCAGGCATGGCATATTCTATGGCATATTGACACACCATATGGGGGTGCGCAGGGGGTGGTCTCTCACCGCGGCCGCTATCCGTGACGGTCGTCCGAGGCACAGCAGGCATGACACATTCTCGACACCAGAAGGACAGCAGGCATGGCATATTCTCGACACCGCACGGGGTGCGCAGGGGGTGGTCTCTCACCGCGGCCGCTATCCCTGACGGTCGTCCAGGGCACAACAGGCATGGCATATTCTCGACACCATAGGGGGTGCGCAATTGGTGGTCTCTCACCGCGGCCGCTATCCGTGACGGTCGTCCAGGGCACAGCATGCATGGCATATTCTCGACACCATAGGGGGTGCGCAGGGGGTGGTCTCTCACCGCGGCCGCTATCCGTGACGGTCGTCCAGGGCACAGCAGGCATGGCACGTCTCCGCACCATAAGGGGTGTGCAGGTGGTGGTTCTCTCACCGCGGCCGCTATCCGTGACGGTTGCCAGGGCACAGCAGGCATGGCATATTCTCGACACCATAGGGGGTGCGCAGGGGGGGGGGGTCTCTCACCGCGGCCGCTATCCGTGACGGTCGTCCAGGGCACACCAGGCATGGCATTTCTCGACACCGTAGGGGGTGCGCACGGGGTGGTCTCCCACCGCGGCCGCTATCCGTGAAGGTCGTCCAGGGCACAGCAGGAATGGGGTGCGCAAGGGGTGGTCTCTCACCGCGGCCGCTATCCGTGACGGTTGCCCAGGGCACAGCAGGCATGGCATATTCTCGACACCAGAGGGTTGCGCAAAGGGTGGTCTGTCACCGCGGCCGCTATCCGTGACGGTCGTCCAGGACACAACAGGCATGGCAGATTCTCGACACCATAGGGGGTGCGCAGGGGGGGTCTCTCACCGAGGCCGTTATCTGTGACGGTCGTCCAGGGCACAGCATGCATGGCATATTCTCGACACCAGAGGGGGTGCGCAAGGGGTGGTCTCTCACCGCGGCCGCTATCCGTGACGGTCGTCCAGGGCACAGCAGGCATGACATATGCTCGACACCAGAGGGACAGCAAACATGGCATATTCTCGACACCAGAAGGGGTGCGCAAGGGGTGGTCTCTCACCGCGGCCGCTATCCGTGACGGTCGCCCAGGGCACTACAGCAAACATGGCACATTCTCGACACCATAAGGGGGTGCACAGGGGGCGGTCTCTCACCGCGGCCGCTCTCCGTGACGGTCGTCCAGGGCACAGCATGCATGGCATATTCTCGACACCGCAGGGGGTGCGCAGGGGGTGGTCTCTCACCGCGGCCGCTATCCGTGACGGTCGCCCAGGGCACAGCAGGCATAACATATTCTCGACACCATAGGGAGTGCGCAAGGGGTGGTCTCTCAGCGCGGCCGCTATCCGTGACGGTCGTCCAGGGCACAGCAGGCATGGCATATTCTCGACACCAGAAGGGGTGCGCAGGGGGGGGGGGTTCTCACCGCGGCCGCTATCCGTGACGGTCGTCCAGGGTACAGCAGGCATGGCATATTCTCGACACCACAGGGGGTGCGCAAGGGGTGGTCTCCCTATCCGATGCGGCCTCGCAAAGCTGGGCAGGCGTGGCACTTCCTCGACACCACAGGGGGTAGCGGCAGGGCGTCGGCCACCAGCATCATTATCACATGTTTCACTTCAGCTATGATCAGTCCAGCCATAATATAAATATGTGGGGTTCCTCGGTAGCGTAATTTTTCGTCGAACATCCCCCTGTTTGGGGGACACGCCCGACCTAAGCCAAGAGTAAGGCCTGCTTGGGCAGCCCCCAAGACGGCCTGAGGAGGAGAAGGAGGATGAGGATGAGGATGAGGATGAGGATGAGGATGAGGAGGAGGAGGAGGAGATTCTAGAAAAAGCCGCGTGGGCCAAGAATAAGACCTGCTCGGGCAGCCCCCAAGACGGCCCGAGGCCTCCACGCCGCGCGAATCGCAGTGGCAGGCAGCGGAGCCGAGCGAGACGTGCCGCAGCCGCGGCCGCGGCCGCCGCAGCCCGCCCTGCTGGGCCTGCTTTCCACCACCACCACAACTGGAGCGGGGAAGGCGGCGGAGGACGATGAGGAGAAGGACGAAGAGGAGGAGGAGAAGGAGGAGGAGGAGGAGGAGGGGGAGGTGGAGCAGGAGCAGGAGGACCCCCTCCCCCTCCAGCTTGCTTGTGGTGGTGGTGGTGGAGAACAGGCCTATCAGGGGCGGGCCCCAGCTGGGGCGGGCGTTTTCTCCCTCCCCCCTCCCCCCTCCTTCCCTCATCGTCCTCCTTCCTCCTCCTCTCCCCTCCTCCTCCTCCTCCTCCTCTCTCCTCCTCCTCCTCCTCCTCCTCCTCCTCCTCCTCCTCCTCCTCCTCCTCCTCCTCTCTCCCTCCTCCTCCTCCCTCCCCCTCCCCCTCCCCCTCCCCCCCCTCCTCCTCCTCCTCCTCCTCCTCCTCCTCCTCCTCCTCCTCCTCCTCCTCCTCCTCTACACTCGAAGGCAAGACGAAACCAGGACGAGGACCAGCTCGGGCGAGGCTGCATACGGCGAAGTCCCGGAGGTCCAGCACCTGGAGAACGGCTCGGGCGCCGCAGGCCCTCTCGGAGCGCCCTATGGTGAAGGGGCCCTGGGACACACACACACACACACACAAATAAATACACACACAGACACACATTGACATTCACAGACACAGACACAGACACAGACACACAGACACACAGACACACAGACACACACACACACACACACACCACACACACACACAACACACACACACACACCACGCACACACACGGACACACACAAATAAATATACACACAAATAACAGGATTCCCCATATGTTCCCATGGTTTCTGGTTTTTCGTCTTCCCCCCCACTTTCCACAGAGAGGCCCCCCAAAAGCCCCCCAAGAGGCCCGGGGGGCCCCCAAGACGCCGCCAAGGAGCCCCAAGAGACTCCCAAGAGGCCCCTACAGAGGCCCCCAAAGAGGCCCCCAAGAGGGCTCCGGGGCCGGCGGAATGAGCGAAGCGATTACGTAAAAAACAATCGCCCCCGGACGGCCTTCACGACTATGTTCTTGCATCTCCCTCTGGCAGAGGGACACGCCCGACTGCACCTTTGTCCTCGCCCCCGCCTCCCGGCCGACAGACCGCTGCCCTCGGTGCCGCGCCCCAAGGCCTCTGACCTAAGGTCGGGCATGTCCCCCATACGGGCGCATTTTGGACGAAACATCGAAAACAGCCAAACAAAAACACTCCCTGCTGGTCACAATTGGTCGAAACATCGCCCCCCGACTGTCTTTGTACCATGTCTGGACATCCCCCCTGTAGGGATCGGCCCGACTTGACATGTGTCCTCGCCCCCGCCCCGCCCGACAGAGTGCTGGCCTCGGTGCCGCGCCCGAAAGCCTCGATCGGCGGTGAACAAACCTCCCTTGTATAGCGGGCAAGCAAACCTACCTCGCTTTTGACTACCCTCGCTTCCAAGAGATACCAAGCGATGCCAAAATACGGCATGTACTGGTCAGGTCGCTTGACGAGGAGGCGTATGGTATGACTTGGTTTTGCCTGGAAGCGAAAGCGGGGTAGGTAATTCACGCTCTGATTTTAGCAAAAACCGCCCTTTCGCGACAACGGCCTGGGACCGAAACCGACGGACCTGGACCCGCAAACATGACGGCCGCGACGCCCTCTCGCGAACCGCAAACGGCCAATTCGCTGATCGACGTGTCAGGGTAGGAGGTCTATCAACCTCCGACTCTCACCTTAGCTCGGGCGTGCCCCCCTGCAGGGGGAGTTTGGACGAAAAACAATACATAGTCAAACAACACCCCCAAATGGTAAAAAAAATGCTCCAAAAAATAGTCTCCAGATTTTTTTTACTATTTTTGAATTTCCCCCTGTAGAGGGACGGGCCCGATTTAACTCTAACCTCGAACCCGCCCCCCTCTCCCTCCCCCCTTCACCTCTCCTCCTCCTCCTCCTCCTCCTCCTCCTCCTCCTCCTCCTCCTCCTCCTCCTCCTTCTCCCCCTCCTGCTCCTCCTGCTCCTCCTCCTCCTCCTGCTCTCCTGCTCCTGCTCCTGCTCCTGCTCCTGCTCCTGCTCCTGCTCCTGCTCCTCCTCCTCCTCCTCCTCCTCCTCCTCCTCCTCCTCCTCCTCCTCCTCCCCCTCCCCCCTGCAGCTCTGGCGCCCGCCCTCCGCGCCAGCCACCACCGCGCGCCCGCGCGCGAGGGGGGACGGCCGCCTCCTCGCACTCGGCCTGCGCGGCCTCCTGCCTCTTGGCCATGGCCTCCTGCCGGGGGGAGGCGCACCCGGAGATCCAACGTGTTGAAAAAAAACAGCAAATCAGCACGGAGGCTCTTCGCAGAGTTCGGCCCTCTGGGGTCCTCGCCGGGCCTCGGGGCCGTCAACAAAGCGACTCGGGATGAAAAAGCGGGTCCTGGGGAGTGGGTCGGGACTTCCAAGAACCCCGTATTGAAAAAACATCACGACGTCGGATCTCAGGGTACGTGGATGCCTCCCGGACTCAAACAATAGTCCAAGAATAGTCTGGGGACTACTTTTTGAGTATGTTTGCACCTTTTGGGGGTACTGTTGGGGTATTCCTACCTTTCGTCGAAAATCCCCCTGTAAGGGGACGCGCCCGGCTTAAACTTAGCTCCCAAACCCGGGGCACACGGAGGGGATTGGCTGATCCTGGTGGCGCCGACCCCCGCTGCGTTCGGGCGGGTGGTAATGGAGGGTGACCTGAATGGGGGAGGAAGACAAGAACCTTAAAAAGGAGCCCTCGAGGGCCCCTTCTGGACCTGGTAGCGCTGCCCCCCGCTACGTTCGGGCGGGTGGTAGTGGAGGGTGACCTGAATGGGGGAGGAAGAAAAGAACCTTAAAAAGGAGCCCTCGAGGGCCCCTTCTGGAGCCAGCAAAGGGCCCCGGAGAGGCCCTACGGGGCCCTTTCAGGGGCCTCTTCCTCACCCCCGTTCAAGTCACTCCCCATTGCCACCCGCCCGAGATTGGCTGGCCCTATCAGCGCTGACCTCTGCTACGTGTGCCCCGACGGTTGGCTCGGGCTGCGCTCTGGGAATCCTGGACCTCTCGCGGCCCACTCGTGCTCGGCCATTCGGCTCCCGCCACGCGGGACAGCAGGGAGCCCTGAACATCTTGGAACGCAGCAGTATCGTGCTGCATTGGTGTTCTGAACATCGCTCTGGCCGGCTCCTGGAAATGAGTTCCAACCAGTTGCGCTCCCCGACCGAATCTTTGGATAACACCCGTTCTACGGACGTGCCACGTCCTGCCGCCCAAATGTTGCGTTCGCCTCCGCTCCGAGTTCGTTTCAAAGCGTCCTGCAGCGGAAACGGTCCGACCGACTGCCACAACTCCAGCGCGTGATCGGCCATTGGTGAAACGTGCACAAAGGCAAGACGAGAAGGAAGAGGGAACGAACACGACCCACGATATCAGCATCGATATCGTCGGTCGTTGTCGCCCAGAGCGTTGCGATGGCAATGCATGCCTACGAGCTCCCAAGGGTCGACCCGAGTTCTGCGCTGGTAATTCATCATCGCCAGCGCAGCGCTCTTGCCGACATCTGGGAGCTGAGCTCGGGGAAGCACCGACAAGGGTCAGTGCAAGCCCGGGTCAGCCTCGGGTCGGGTATGTCCCCCTACAGACGGAATTTGGACGAAAAATAAAAGTGCCCAAGCATGCTCAAACATAGTCAAACAATGGTAGGAAACAGGTTCCCATACTTTTGTTAGAACTATGTTTGAACATTCCCCCTGTAGAGGGACAGGCCCGACATAAGGCAGCCAGGCGCTGCAGGATCCTGCAAGCTCCTGCAGGCTCCTGCTTGGTCCTGCGCCCCGACCTGAGGCAACAAGGGCGCCCAGCTTCGCGCTTCGCGCTGCGCGAAGCGCGAAGAACTTCGCGCCCTCGCGCCGCCCACCAGGGTTCTGGACACGAGCAATCAACACGAACAACACCTACTTAGGGGGATTCTGGACACGAACCATACAACATAAACAAACCATGATCTAAAAACAAAAGATGCCCACAAAAACGTCCTCAGACATGTTTTTACTATTTCTGGATATTCCCCCTGTAGAGGGACAGGCCATTATCCGAGACAGGGGGCCATTATCCGAGACAGGGGGGCCAGTTACGGATAATCAAAACATACTGTAAATAACAGAAAATGCTCACAAGAACATCCCCATACTATGTTCAAACTATTCTTGAATATCCCCCCTGTAGAGGGAGAGGCCCGACCTAATCCTGCAAGATCCTGCAGGATCCTCCGTGGTCCTGCGCCCCGGCCTGGGCCAGCAAAGGGCGTCCAGCTTCGCGCCCTCGCGCTGCGCGAGGGCGCGAATGGATGGGCTTCTTTTCCACCACCACCACCACCATAAGTTGGAGGGGGGAAGGAGGTGGAGGACGAGGACGAGGACGAGGACGAGGAGGAGGAGGAGGAGGAGGAGGAGGAGGACCACCTCCCCCTCCAACTTCTGGTGGTGGTGGTGGTGGTGGTGGTGGTGGTGGTAAACACGCCCATCACGAATAACTTCGCGCCCTCGCGCCGCCCCCCAGGGGAGAAGAGCAGGACGAGGAGAAATCGGAGCCCCACCGCGCAGCGCGAACAACTCCGCGCCCTCGAGGGCGCCCCTGGCGCCGCAGGATCCTGCAGGATCCTGCACTCTGGCGGACCCCCCTCGGCATGGGCCACCGAGTCCCTTCTTGCAGCTCGACGAGTCCTCCGACACGCCCAGGAAGCGGGAATGCTGGCTCGGTGGCGGGGCTGGCCGCAAGCAGCCGGATACGTAAGTAGACGTTCACGGATGCGGAGCTGTAGACTCAGACGTGGGGGAGGAGGAGGAGGAGGAGGAGGGATAGGAGGAGGAAGAGGAGGAGGAGGAGGAGGACGGAGGAGGAGGAGGAACGAGGAGGAGGGAGGAGGGAGGAGGGAGGAGGGAGGAGGGAGGAGAGGAGGGAGGAGGAGGGAGGAGGAGGAGGAGGAGAGGAGAGAGGAGGAGGAGCGAGGAGGAGGGGAGGAGGGAGGGAGGAGGAGGGGAAGGAGGAGGAGGAGGAGGAGGAGGAGGAGGAGGAGGAGGATGAGGAGGGAGGCGGAGAGAGGAGGAGGAAGGCGGGCGACAACACATGAGAGATGGGGGGGAACGGTTTTCCTTCGTTCCTGGTCGCGCGTCTGCTCTGGGATCGCCGCAGAAGTTGACCAGCAGTGGGCGTGGCGTTGGGGGAGTTGGGTCGAAGAACTTGGTCATCAGGGGATCAGCACGACTCCTCCTCCTCCTCCTCGGAGGAGGAGGAAGAGGAGGAAGAGGAGGAGGAGGAGGAGGAGGAGGAGGAGGAGGAGGAGGAGGAGGAGGAGGAGGAGGAGGGAGGAGGGAGGAGGGCGGAGGGCGGAGGGGCCCCCGATTTGGTACACCGCACGGGCCCAAGCCCTCGCCGCCTCCCCTGCCCGTGGACGCCGCGAGGCCCCGTGGCGCCCCTCTCCGCCTGCGGGCAGCGGCCCGCGGTCTGCAGGAGGAGGAGGAGGAGCAGGAGGAAAAGGAGGAGAAGGAGGAGGAGAAGGAGGAGGAGGAACAGGAGGAGCAGGAGGAGGGCCCCGCGGGCGGCTGGAACGCCTCGACGCACTTGCCGGTGGCCGCCTTGTCGGCCTGCGCCGGGGGGGCAGTGCAGGCAGCAGAACGTCCACCCTCATAACATATCACTCGGCGGTGGACCAACCTCCCTGTAGCGAGACTCTCTCTAATGAAAGCGGCTTGGGACCGAAACCGACGGACCTGGACCCGCAAAGATGACGGCCGCGACGCCCTCTCGCGAACCGAAAACGACCAACTCGCTAATCGACCTGTCAGGGTAGGAGGTCTATCAACCTCCGAATCACCCCGACACGCGAAGCCGTTTAGTGAAGGCACCCAGAGAGGGAAGCGAACAGGGCAGAGCTAGCTGTTTAATAGATGCCCAGGGCCGTTTAGTAAACGCCAGATGTCGGGTCCAGGTTTTTGTTCCTCCCTTGATGGAGGGTGGGTGCGGAAGAAAACAAACGACGCCGCCCCATCTACGGCCCCACGGGCTTAGCGTATAAACCAGGAGATCCGGAGTAAGTTTTCGCGCGGTGTGCGCCACAGCGCCCGGCGGGCCGCACCGCAACATGGAGGGCCGCAGGTGGGGTGGTGTCGTTTGTTGCGTGGTCGACAGAGAAAGGCCGGCAGGGCAGGCAGCAGGGGCGAGAATGGGGTGGATTGGGGGGGGGGGGGCGGGGGGGGGACGAGGACGCTCAAGATGATGGGATATGAGATCTCGGAGAGCGTCACGCCCAAAGCCCAAGCACACCCCGCACCCAGGCGAGGCGCGACACGCGCGACGCGTGGGGCCCCAAGACGCCCGACCCGCCTGGACGTTGTCCCTCTCCAGCGTCCCTCCTCCGTTTCCCTTTTTCCTTTTCTGCAAGCTTGCACGAACAATCGTCAAGAGGATCGCGTGCTCATTGATTCGTAACTCGGGGATGGACAGACCTCCCTTTAGCAAAACGTGGTTTAGTGAAAACGACCTCGGGCCCAAACCTGGCGGGCGCAAGCCTGGAAAATAACGGCCGCGGCGCCCTCTCGAGAACCGAAAACGGACAATTCACTAATCGACGTGTCACTATTGGGGGTTCTGTCCAGCCCCGAGTAACAACGATGAGTGCTGAAAATCTTCGCTGGGGGGCCGCCGAAAGGCCGCATCGTGTATGCTGACCAAAACGGACAGTTGCGCAATGGCGCGCGGGGGCTATGATGTCAACGCCTCCTCACCGACCTTGATAAACAAATCGACGTTGCTAAAAACGGAAAGCCGTACACAGGCTCAGGCGCATACGATAACTGGTAATATTATGTTGACATTGGAATATGGCCTGCACAAGTCAAAACGTAAGTATGCCTACGGCGGGATACCCTTTGCAGTCGACTTGCCACGCCAATGCTGGGTCGTCAATGGAACAATATTAAAGGGGGAATCAGACCGAATGGGAACTCTCCAACATGTCCGCTGGAGATCTCGGCCGCGACCTCGCGCGTTCCTAATTACCCATTCCGGGTGCTGTGGCGTTGTTTCTGGCGCTGTCTCATGTAAGTCTTTGGTCACCATTGAACGTACAGGCATCGACGTGGAAACGGACAATCACACTATTACATTGAAGGGGCTATTTGCTAAAAGTAGCGAGTTGTTAGAACCTGCTTTTGCTCAGCTGCGCGACAGCCGCGGCGGCGCGCCCGAATGACGGAGCCACGTCATGGACTCGCGCCCTGGATCTCCTGTCAAGGAGCACCTACAAATCGCTGAAAACATGTCCAAGGGTCGCCGCGGCACAATGCAATGCGGCCCTGATTACTCGAGCAAATGCACCGCAGGGGTGAATTTGGCAGGAAAGGCAAGGGCCCCAGCCCCCCGACCGGGCCTTGGCCCCGCATCACCACCGCATCCTCGGGACTTCAGTAAGGCAGACCGCGGACATGATCAAAACGAGGAAACGGCCTTACGAAAGCGAGACACCGGCTTATCTAAAGCGAGGAAGCGGCTTTGCTAAAGCAAGGAAGCGGCTTTAGTAGAGACGCGCCGCTCGATACATTTCGAAAAAAAAAACGACGTTTCGCTAAAGCGAACAATGAGATTTGGTAGAGCGGGGGAACGGCTGGGGTAAAACTGCGCGCCAAAAAAATGCCTCACATAAAATCTGTCCTGGGGCTCCAGGAGCGAGGACGGGGCGCAACTTCGTCCATGGGCCCGGGCCCCGTCGCCGCCGGCTCCGCGATGTTCGTCGTCGCCGCCGTCGTCGTCGCCGTCACCGCGGGCGCTGCCGTCGTCGTCGCCGTCGCCGTCGTCGTCGCCGCGACGCCCGCGCATTCACGCTATTACCAGCGGCGGGTCGCGCGCGACCGCGCGCGCCACTGCGCTCGCATCTCCGCTCGTCCGACGGGGGCCCAGGCGGACATCATGTTTTTTGTTGCGCCCACAACTCGTTTGAAATAATAATGGGGAAAAAACGCCTCTGATCTTCGCCACCGTCGATGTACGCTCCGAGATATACGATGCCGGTTGCCCGCGTTAGCGTTTCGACTGCACCGTCCTCGATGGGGTGGCGACGCCCAGAGGTTGCCCAGAACGCGCGGTCTCGATGAGGTAACATGGGCGTCGTGCGACGGCCTCCGCGATTGTCACTGCGCCTCCTGTGAGGCTCACGGGAGTTTTGGGCCACCGCACACTTCTGGCCCCCACACCACAACGGGCGGTCAAAGCATGGCAGGTGCACCTGCCAGAGAATCTTGCCGCCGTGCCGCAAAATATTGACCCGCTTGAACTTCATCGGGTGGAGCCTGTGCCGGTCGCACATCCTCTACAGTCGGGGCGTTGACCTCAGGAACCCTAAATAAGGAACGAGGCCCCCTTTTTCCACAAGTTAAACTTCGATGTCCCATCGAAAACATAGGGAAAACCTGAGGCAAGCTGTGAAACAGTCAAGGAACACCGAGCCCCTCGAGCCCCTCCCCAACGAAAAGGGGTCCTTCTCCAGCGCCCCGACTGTGGGGACGTCTCCTTTGGCCGAGGGTCCCTGCAGGAATCCCCAGCGGCAGGGCCGAGGGCGGCGGAGGGCGCGCGGGGGCGCGGGCGGGCCTCCGCGCACTCCCGCTGGGAGGCCTCCAGCGCCCTCCTGAGGCAGGGCCGCCGCCCCGCCTCCGCGGAGATCTCCGCCGACCCCCTGCTGCTGCGCTCGTCCTTCCCCCCCTGCTGCTCCCCAGCATCCAGCTCACCCCTCGACCCCTCCACTCCTCAACGCCGCCGCTCCTGGGCTCCTGAACTCCTCAAGGCCTCCTCCTCAACTTCTCTTCCTCCTCCTCCTCCTCCTCCTCCTCGTCCTCCTCCTCCTCCTCCTTCTCCTTCCCCTGCTCCTTCTCCTCCTCCTCCTCTCCTCCTCCTGTTCCTCCTCCTCCTCCTCCTCATCCGCCGCCGGTTCCTCCTCCCTGTCCTGCTCACACTTGCTCTCCCACTCTCCCTCACCAACCGCCTCGCCCTCCCGCTCGTCATCCTAATCATTCCTCCACGTCCTCCTGCTTGCTGTTGCTACTGCTGCTGGCGCTTCTCCTCCTCCTCGTCCTCCTCCTCCTCCGCCTCCGCCTCCGTTTCATGTTCCTTCTCCTCCTCCTCCCTTCCTCCTGCTCCTCCTCCTGCTCCTCCTCCTCCTCCTCCTCTCCTCCACCTCCGCCTCCTCCGCCTCCTCCTCCTGTTCTTCCTCCTCAGTTTACGCCCATCATCATCACCTTCACCATCATCCATCGTGCACAGCATGCCTCTTCTTCCTCCTCTTCCTCCTCCTCCTCCAGCTTTCCCTTACTCCTTCCCCTCTTTCTCCCGATCTCCTTCTGGTCGCAATGTCTGACGAGCGGCCATCCGGGTAATCCCCGTCCCGCTTGCTGCCGCTGCTTCGCTGGCTTCTGCATGTGGTTCTGCTGCCTCTCTTAATCTGCCCAAATGTCCCCCCTTTCCGCGCATCCCTCTGCTCACCTTCCTCCTCCTCCTCCTCCTCCTCCTCCTCCTCCTCCTCAGTCCGCTCCTATTATACATAACTCATCCCTCTCACATCCCCAGACGTGTTGGTAGGACGGGCTGGGCGTTTCGCCTGCGATTTCATCACATGTATTATCCAGAAGCTTGGAATTTGCAACAGCTTCAAGGATGGAGGTCGGGTGGTTTTCAACATGTGGCACTCGCCTTAGCGCCGCGCACATTCGTCTTTAAACTGGTGCACCTTCAGAAGAGGGTAGGTCCTTTTCAACATGTAGCTCTAGCTTCAGCGCCGTTTTATATATATATATATATATATATACTTATACAAAGAATGTAACATATTCAAAGATGAAGGCGGGTCCTTTTCAATATGCTCTAAGCCTTGGCGTCGCGAACATGCGTTTTTTTTAATTAAACAGTTTCAAGGATGGAGTGCGGCTCCTTTTCAATATGTGGCGCTCGCCCCAACGCCGCGCGTGTCCATCTTACCGTTGCAACATGTAAGTAATAGACTTGAACTCCTGGGAAATGGTGTTCTGTCACGGTTTGAGACTGTCAGGACGCTACCGTCACGTTGATTGGCGATGTTGCAGTGCCAGGACTTGCGTTCTGGTAAGATTTAGGACTGCCAGGATGCAACTGTCACGTTCTTTCCTGGCGTTGAAATCCCAGGGACTGTGTTTTGGCACGTGGTTGTTTTTCACTGGGGCACATCGCGCAACGAAAGGAACATCTTGTAGGGACTCATGAAGAGGGGCCTTGAAGGGAGGGTTTAGTGCGACATCGTTGATGCGTCTTGGTTTTACCCTGGTCATCTTCTTTTTCCTGCTTCTCCTCCTCCACCTCCTCCTCACTCTCGTCCAATTCCCCATCTTCCCCTTTTCCGCTCTCGCTGAGCCTGCATCCTGGCCTGCACTTGCCCATCCTCAGCTTCCTGCTCAGTTTCCGCGGCCCCGGCCCACTTGTGATCTGCGAGGCAGTGGTCGATGACCTGCTTCTCGCACATTTTTCGCCGCTCCTGGCAGAGGAGGGGTAGGAGCTCCACCTCCTCCTCCTCCTCCTCATCCTCCTCCGCCTCTTCACCCCCAGTTTCCCTCATTCTCTCGCGACTCCCCGTCCTCGTCCTTCCCCCCATGTTTGTTTCCTTTTCCCTTCCCCTCCCCCGCACAACTCCCAGTTCACTCGTCCTCCTCCTCCTCCTCCTCCTCCTACTCCTCCTCCTCCTACTCCTCCTTCTCCTCTTCCCCCTCGCCTTCCTACTCCTCCTCATCCTCCTCCTGCTCCTCCTCATCGTTATCGTCATCATCATCACCACCATCATCAGCACCAGCATCAGCATCAGCATCATCATCACCACCACCATAATCATCATCATCATCAGCAACATCATCATCATCATCATCATCATCATCATCAGCAGCATCATCATCATCAGCATCATCATCAGCATCATCAGCATCATCATTATCATTATCATCATGATCATGATCATGATCATGATCATCAGCATCAGCATCAGCATCAGCATCAGCATCATCATCAGCATCAGCATCATTATCATCGTCATCAGCATCATCATCCCCACCCCTCCCTTCCTCCTCCCTCCCCCCCCTCTCCCTCAGGAGCAGCTCCTCCCCGCCTCCAGGGCCGTTGCTGGACCCCGCCCTGCCGCCGTGACATGCGGCGTCCAGACCCAGGGCGGCAAGCGTCAGCTGGCTGGCCGGCGGCCAGCGGGCTGGCCGCCTGTCGCCTGAGAGGGGCCCGGGTTCCGTACTGGGAGGCATGGCGGCTATGGCTTCGGCCGAGGGGCAACGACAGGGGGGGATGGGCATCGGGGGGGATGCATCCACCTGGAATTGGCGATACATCGTCGATAGATCGGCGATAGAACCCCGACAGTGAATCCGCACCTTCCTGGGCGGGGTGGGGCTATCGGGCCCCTGTCGGCAATCCATAGGCGATTGGGGTCGATGCATCCCCCCATGCCTATCCCCCCCTATCGTTGCCCCTGATCGGCAGGCTCGCCGTGGGCCGGCGGCCCCGTGGGCTGGTGCGCGGTGGCAGCACCTTGGGGCGGCTGGCCTGGCGGTGGGGAACCGCCTGAAAGGCGATGGGCTCCTCCGGAGAGGTGCCGACTCGCGGGGCACCGGCCGCCCGTGGGGTGCGCGCGCACAACGAGACTTGGAAGCGGGAAGGGTGCCCTCAGCCGCACCGAGGTCGCCTGGCCCGCTCCCACGTGGGCGGGCTCTGGGCGCAATAGGGCTGCCCACCGCCGCGGCTTCACTGCTCGCCGGAGCCTTCGCGCCCCACTGGGGGGCGCGCGAGTGAGGGCCGCGGCGCTTGGTGCAGGTGCGGGCTGCGGGTTCCACACGCACACATGCACTTTTTGGCGTCGCGGCCATGCGCGCGGCGGCGCGGCATAGGCCGAGCGCGTCGGGAGTGCGGGCGCGAACGGACCGGTTCACGCAGCGTGGAAAAAACAAATCTACCCGGAGGGGATTGGCAACAACAGTCCTCCTCCTCCTCCTCCTCCTCCTCCTCGTCCTCCTCCTCCTCCTCCTCGCGAGAGGGCAATCGCGAGGGAATGAAGGGGTAACGGAGAAGGACTTCTGGAGCGCAGGGAGACCACCCTCAGAATAAGCACCCTGGCAAACGATACCACTCAGGCAACGCACCCAAGGAAGGAATCGAACAGGACAGGGCTTTTGAGAGAACGCCCAGGGCCGCCTCGTGAGCGCTCATGGCGGGGGTCGGGTGGGCTTTTCTCCCCTCAGAAGCATCAGCGCGACAGTGACGAGTCGAGGCACCAAGTAAGGCCCACACACATACACTGTTTGGGTCCGAGGCGCAGAGGCTCCTCAGGCGCGAGCAGCAGATGGAAGTGCGAATTGCGATCGAGCGCTGTCGATATCGCAGTGTACCAACGCCGCACATTGCAACATGCAGGCGATGAATGGGCACGAGGAAGTGCAAGTCCAAACGAAGCATGCAGCGGCCAGAACACGAGGAGAGTACTCGATTCAAGAAAAACTGAACGCGACAGCCTGGAACTGCGGCCACTGAATCACCAGAGCGGTGTTGGACAATGAAGCGTCAAGAATGAGGCACATACTTCGAAGTCCGCGGCGCAAGGGATCCTCAGGCGCGAGCAACATGTGGAAATGCGAATTGCGATCGAACGATGTCGAAGGCACAGTGTAACTCCAAAACGTGCACCCTGTCAATGCAGCGATGGGTGCTGCGAAGGAGGAGCTGCGAATCCAAACGAGAGGAAGCACACACACACATAGACACACACACAGAGAACAACATAAATATAGATGGCGCCTGGCAGAAGGCTGCCGCCTCCGCGGCGCTCTCATCGACCTTGCCGTCCTCGCGGGCGCAGGGGCGCGGGGGGAGAGGAGGAGGAGGAGGAGGAGGGGGTCGACCTTACCCTCCTCGCGGGCGAAGGGGCGCGGGTGGGGGGGGCGAGAAGAAGGGGGCGCACGGGAGGGAGAGGAGCGAAAGGCGGGGGGGGCGCGGGGAGCTGCAGGAGGAGGAGAAGAAGGACCAGTGCAACCCAAAGAGTCATCAACGATGTTGGGATAAACCCTCCCTCCAAGCTCCCTCTTCATAGGCCCGTACAACGGTTCATTTCAACTGAGGGAACTGCCTCGTTGGAAGACAACCGTTGAAGACCTTGAAGCATGCCAAAACATTGTTCTCTGGATCCCAACGCCACGGATCAACCTGACGGTTGCGTCTTGACGATCCTAAATCATGCCAGAACGCCATTCCTGGGACTTCAACACCGCGAATCAACATGACTGCTGCGTCCTCATAACTCTGAATCCTTCCAAAACGCCGTTCCTGGTGCGCTGATCATGGGAATCCGTGAAACTCTTGCATTTGTTAAAGCGAGTGTGCGCGACGCTGAAGAGAGAGCCACATGTTGAAAACAGCCCCACCTCAATACGTGAAACTCTTGCACATGTTCCAAACGAATGTGCGCGGCGCTAAGGCGAAAACCAGATTTTGAAAACGGCCCGCCCTCAATCAGTGAAGCTCTTGCAACACCAAAATGACAAATGCGAGCGGCGCGAAGGCGAGAACCACATTTTGAAAACGGCTCTTGCAAAGTTAAAAAACGAATGTGCGCGGCGCTGAGGCGAGAATCACATTTTGAAAACGACCCGCCCTCCATCAGTGAAACAGTTGCCAGTGTCTAAGCTTCAGGGGCATAAGTGATGAGTACATCTCAGGCGAAACGCCTGGCCCGCCCTAAAAATGGGCATCGGGGTGGGACAGGGAGGAATTATTCATAAGGAAAAGAAATGGAGGACGACGACGACGACGAAAAGAGCACAGCGGGAGGCAGTCGCAGAGAGGGGGGGAGGGGAAGGAAGAGAGGGGATGGGCAGGAGAGGGGGACGTGGGGAGAGAACGGCAAGGGGAAGAGGTGGAAGGAGGAGCGAGGAGGCAGAGGAACGACGAGGGGGCACAGGAGTGGAAGGAGGAGACGATGGAGGAGGGAAACCGAGGGAGGCGGGAGGCGGGTGGAGGTGACGACACCTCGGAGGCCCTCCTCGCGGACGAGGGGATGAGGCTGAATTCGCCAAACTCATTCCTGCTCTTGCCATGTTCCTCCTCCTCCTCCAATTGTTTCTCCTCCTCCTCGTCATCATCATCCTCGTTCCCTTTCCCCGACTTCGGAGGGGGTACTCCCATCCTTCCAGAAGCAAATGCAGGCAGCGCACTGGAGCGGGGCGGAGACAACACTGGCAGTCCCTGACCGGCCACAAATGATGCTTGATCCCTGGCACCCCCACACATTCTACCAACGCAACGTCCACCATCCGCTCCACGCACTGCCCCCTGTCCGCGAGTCCCGCACTGGCTTGTGGTCCTCAACCTTCCCGTTCTCGCACCCTCTCGTGGCACTACTCCTGCTGCGGCCCGTGGCAGAAACGCAAAGTGCACGCTCTCCGTCTTGCAAGTCGCCTCCGCCTGCTCGCAGGAGGACTGGCGCGGCGGGTGTGCGCACAGGACGAGCGCAAAGGAAGCGGCCGCAGAGGACCAACTGATGCTTAGAGTCGGGGTGTTGACCTAAGGAACCCTAAAGAGGGAACGAGGCCTTCTTTGTTTCATGAGCTGGATTTCGGTTCCCATCGAACACCTAGAAAGGCAACCTAAGGCACACTGTAAAACAACTGAGGAGCACTGAGCCCCTCCCAAACGAGAAGGGTTCCTTCTCAAGCGCCCCGACTGCATGAATTCGGGGTGAGTCGGGCTTTAGTGGGCCCTAGAAACGACAGGGCAGTTTTTTTACCGGTTCCGTTTTGCTGTTTTTTTGCCGGTTCCGACGCTGTTTTTTACCGGTTCCGTCGCCGTTGTTTGACCAGTTCCGGCTCCGGTTCCGATCCTGGAGCAGTTGTTTTGCCGTTTCCGGTCGCTGTTTTTTTGCCGTTTCCATTTTCAAGGGGCATTTTTTGGGGAAACGGTGAAAAAACGGCCCTGCCGTTTCCGGGGCCCACAAAGAATCGGGCCCGCGCTAACTTGGATCAGGGATCCGTGGACCTGGAGGCGCCAGATCCACGGGTCGGGAGAGATGCCCCCCGAAGCACGGCGCCAGCGACGCCTTCTTATCTGGCGACGGAGCGCGTCGATGTCTGCTTGGGAAACGGGAAGCGGGAAGCGTCGCTGGTTCGCGCACAACGGTTTACTCGCCATCGCTCGGACGTCCATTCCCTGTGTATTTTGTTGGGTATCGCGCGTGTTTTGTTCGCCAAATGGTCAAGGATGCTCCTCGATGGTCCTCGCCGAAGGAAGAATGCACACGTCCGAGCGATGCCAAGTTCATGTGTGCGCTTCCTCGGGTGCGAGTGTGGGCTGGCTTCCCCATCGCCCAAAAAGGAAATGGGTTAATAACTATGAGCGCCCCCCAGCCAGGACTGTGATATTGTGTGGCAGCCTATGAGAACTCGGTGGCGAAGGTAGGAGCTTTGCAAGCATTGTCTGTTCTTCATCGTCCCGCACCCTGTAACCACTATGCCTGGAGATAGGGGTCATTGGCTGGTGAAACACCTTGTCTCCCGAGGTGACCGGTGCGCTTTCAAACCTCTCCCGTCCCTCCTCCTCCCCCACCTCTCGAGCAGGAGACCGACTACAGAATTGATGTACCTCAAAATCGCACCAGCCCTCTGTGCGTAGGTTGTTGAACGAAATTTCTCTTCTCTATGCCAAAACCCCTTCTTCACCTGCTCGGAGGAGGGGTGTACCCCTCCCCTACGTCCTCCCCTGGGCCTGGGTGGGGGGGAACCGGGTAGTCAGACCCAAGATGGCTCCAACAGATAGCCCAAGATGACCTCCAAGATGGCTCCAGATGCCTGAAGATGGTTCAAAATAGTCTCAGACAAACATCCAAGAGGTCTCAAGACGGCCCGAAGACGGTTCAAGTGCCCTCCGAGCTCTCCAAGGACCCCCCAACAAGAAGCCAAAATCCTTCCAAAACCTGCGGAGCATCCTTGTTTTTGTCTTTTCGCCCTTTCGCTTCCGATTGGCGCTTGAGGCCTCCAGATGGCCCCGAGACGGCCGAATAGAGTCCCAAGAGGGGCCCAGGAGGGCCCCAAGAGGGGGCCCTTGCGGAATCTGCGGAACTATAAGTATGTTTGCTTCGTTCGCAAATTCGACGAGACTGTCGCTTCACTCTCGGGGGCACGTCCATTCTGCAGTCGATCTCCTGCTCGACTCCTCTCCCACCCTCCCCCCGCCCCAAACATCCAGCTGCTCACATTTTTTCGATGCGTGGGCCCCGGAGGTCCGGACCACCTCCCCGGCACCGGCTTCTTGTCTTGAGCCGTTCTTTGACGCTCCCGAGGCCCGGCGAGGGCCCCCGGAGAGCGAAAACGGGCAAAAACCACCTGCTCCAATTTTTTTCAAGGGGGGGGAGCGTCGGATCTCGGATTATGTCGGGCCTGTCCCCCTACAGGGGGATTTTCGACGAAAAATAAAAAATACCTAAAACATACTCCAAGAAGGTAATCAAAATACTCAAAACATAGTCCCCTGACTATTTTTGGATTATTTTTGGACTATTTTTGGGGTATTCTTTAATTTTCGTCGAAAATCCCCCTGCAGGGGGACAGGCCCGACTTAAATCTCGGGGGCCTCGTCCCCCTCGGCGCCGCGCACCGGGTGCAGAGGCCGCCTCGGAGGGCGGCCGAGGGGCCTCCCCGAGGCCCTGCGAGGCCCGCGGAGAAGCCGCGCGCGTCTGCGCAGGGAGGAGGAGGAGGGAGCAGGGGGAGGAGGAGGAGGAGGAGGAGGAGGAGGAGGAGGAGGAGGAGGAGGAAGAAGGAGGAGGAGGGAGGAGGAGGAGGAGGAGGAGGAGGAGGAGGAGGAGGAGGAGGAGGAGGAAGAAGAGGCCCTCCGAGCCTTCAGAGGCGGCCCGCCGCCCGCCCCCGCAATGCTGGGCCTGTTTTCCACCACCACCACCACCACCACCACAAGCTGGAGGGGGGAAGGAGGTAGAGGAGGAGGACGAGGAGAAGGACGACGAGGAGGAAGAGGAGGAGGAGGAGGAGGAGGAGGAGGAGGGCCCCCCCCCCCACTCCTGCTTATGGTGGTGGCGGTGGAAAACAAGCCCACCACGCCAGGCCCCGCCTCGCCGCCGAGAGCCCCGCCGCCTCCGCCGCCCCCCCCCCCGCCGCGGCGGGCGATCGTCGCGCAGAGGCGGCCGCCCCGCCGCCGCGCCTGGCCCCGAGGGGGCCGTTCCCCCTTGCTGTCGTCGGGGGGCTGCACGGGTGGGGGGCACAGGGCAAGGCTAGGAGAGGTAGCCACCGGGAGGTTTTCGTCGGGAAGACTAATTAGGGAGGATTGAGCCCCACCGGGGGGCTGTTACGCCAGATTGAGCCTCGGATTGAGCAGGAGCGAGCCGGCTCATGCGGGACTCAACCAGATTAAGCTGGATTTCGGACTGGTGTGAAGTCAGAATATGACCTCCCAGGAGTTGCATCCGAAGACAAGGGCAGGAGCAAGGAAACGCGACAACCACCCCACCAGGGAGTCACGAGCGGGGGGAGCCAGGGGGAGGGGGGCCCCCCTGGTGGTGTGGGTCCCCCCCCCTCTCGCTCGAGGCATACATCCCCTATCTCCCCAGCGCGAGGCGCCGTCGTCGTGGACCTCCTCGCTGGAGGTGGCCACCCTGGTGGTGGTGGCGGTGGTGCCACTGCGCCTTCCCCCAACGGAAGGGTGGGTCGAAAGAAATTCAATCCGGACGGCGCCTGGAATACGGAAATGTAGCCATCCTGCTTCTGTATGGAGAGCCGTCGTCGTCGTCGCTGTCGTCGTTCAGGGTCGGCGGCACGGCAGGACCGACCACTACGATGTTGAAAACGAAACGGGGTTGACAACGAACGACGACATGAGGCCCGATGTTTAAAACAAACGTTTAAAACGACGCCGGTGCAAACCGAAAACGAACGACGAAACGGGGCGTCCAAAACAACAACAAACAACGACACGAAACAACGAAAAACGGCACGAACAACAAACTAAGGGAAAACACAGCTAAACAGCGGTGTGGTCGGTCCTTGCGGCACGGGCCATGAGGCCTCTCCAGTAATCGGGGGCGGCAAAGAGGGGGGCGTCCAAGAGGGGGGGGGGTGCAAATAATGACCAGCGGCATGTGCGCGGCCCAGGGGGGGCCGGGGACGTATTCAAACAAGAAGAGGCGCCATGAAATCTGTGGAAATATCAAGGCTCCCGTCATGATATCCACGCCCCCATCACCCTCCTCTTTGCCGCCCCCGAAGTAAGGAACGAAAGAGCCTCCCTGACCACGGCGTCGAGACTCGGCTTAGGTGGGGCGTGTCCCCCTACAGGCGGACTTTGGACGAAGAAAAACAAGTACCCCCAGAATGCACCCAAACTATGCAAAAATGACAAAAAATGTGGTCGACCATTGTTTGACTATTTTTCAATCGTCCCCATACTATTTTGTTGACTATAATCGTCCCCCTGTCGAGGGGCAAGCCCGACTTAAGATTCGGCCTCAAGGAGGCTCCCCGATGCAGACTGTCGGAGGCGCGCAAACATGGATTAGCGATCAATGGATTTGGCGCGCGGTCGCCAATCCATGGATCGGGGGAGGTGCCCTCCCTAAAATGCAGCCGGTGCCGCCTGATTCGGCGGCGGTAATCCGCGATTTTCCATGGAAACGGGACTGGTCGCTAATCCACGCCCCCTTGATCCATGTTTGCGATCGCCTGAGACTGGAGGATCGGCCCAGAAATCGGAGCTCCCCGTAAGCCAGAAGTGGTTCTCGAATCAACATTAGAGGCTTGGAAATGGACACCAACACACACACACACACACGGGATTGCCTCCACCGGGGGAAACTGATCCTAGAGTTCGGTGTTGGTGATAATTTTTCGGCCGTCTCGGAAGCCGGAATGTTACCACCATCACCGAGATCGGGATACTCCTGCATCGGTCAAGGCACGCCGCCGATTTCGGTTGAATGTCAACTTCTAGGCCTCCGACAGCAATCTTGACTGCAGAGGCCTCCTGCTGGACTCGCTCCCAAGCCCCACTCTGGGCAACCTCCTCTGCACGCGACGTCCTGACCGTAGAGCTGGCGGGAGAGCTGGCAGAATCGAATCGATACTTCGGATCTGCAATCGAACTGAATCGGATCGGCGGACATCGCCAGCAGAATCGGGCAAAGTCGAATGGGCGGAAATCGGCAGGCTAGTAGGCCTCCATTGGGAAATCGGAGCTCAAATCGGAATCCCAAGTCGAATCGAATCGGAATCGGAGGCCATCGAAACCGAATCGAATCGAATCGGAGGAATCGAAGTGAGCCCTGAGCTGGTGGGGCGCGGGCCATCACCGACCGACGCAATGCTGCCGCCGTCAGAGCGCACCTGTCAGAACGCACCTTCTGTTGACAACACGCACCTTCCGCTCTGCCAGCCATACTTCAACACTACCTACATACACACATGAACACATACAAACATGTATTCATGTATGTATGACCATACATATGCAAAGCTGCATTGGCGTTTCGCGCCATGCATCTTGGTCCTTCACGTCCAACGTGCAGGGATAATGAGAGAAAGGTAGGTCAATCAAACCTTCGACCGCTCTTGGTTGCAATGCCTGCCATCACCGTTATCATATTGGTGTTCCTTCTCCTTGTCTCATGTGTCCTCTTCCTCTTCCTCGGTCTCGCCTTACTTGCCCCGCGAAACTTTCCACGTCCTCCTCAGAATTGTCTGCGGAGGCTCTTCCGAGGCGAGCTTCTGGAGGATCTCGCGAAAAACTGTCAGGGGCTCCTTGAGCGACTCTGGAGACATCCATGGCTCTTTTTGGCGGCCTCTGGTGTGGTCCTCGGGCCACCATGCCGCGAACCGTGGTCTCGGGTCACGGTTTGAATGCTTCCGAAGGGAGTCTTGGGGCAATTTTGGGCCGTCATGGGGCCCTCTGTGGGCAGTTTCTGAGCGCTCTTGGGCCATCTTGGGGCTCTTTTTGAATGTCCGAAGCTTTCTGGTGGTCGTCTCAGAACTCCCTGCGCCCACCCATTCCCCGAGCCAGTCGTCTCCTGTCCCTGCGCTACCCCTTTCCTTGGGCCCGCCCTCCCTCCTCCCCTTTCCCCATCCTCCCTGGGCCCGTCGCCGCTCCCCCCCACTTTTCCACGGCCTCCCCCGATCCCTTCCCTGCCTGGGGTGGGGGTCCCGGGGGGGTCCCGCGTCAGATGCGACTCCCCGCCTGAATCGTTTTTTGACGGTCCTGGGGCCCGGCGAGGGCCCCCCGGGCCGAACATAACGAAAAACCTCCCGTCCTGATTTTTGTCACGACGCCATCATGTCTGGGCCCCAGGACCCAGAATGTCGAGGTCCTCGGGACCCTCCAGGACACAGCCCCGAGAACCTCCTCCCAGGACACAACACCAGGAACCAGCCCCCAAAGAGTCCAGACTCCCAGGCCCCGGGGCCCCAGGACCATTCCTGCACCATGCGGCCCTGCTCGCCTCGTCCTGCTCCTATTCATTTCCCCCCCTCTCCTCCTCCTCCTCCTCCTCCTCTTCCTCCTCCTCCTCCTCCTCCTTTTCCTCCTCCTTTTCCTCCTCCTTTTCCTCCTCCTCCTCCTCCTTCTCCTCCTCCTCTCCTCCTTCTCCTCGTCCTCCTCCTCATCATCATCCTTCTCCTCCTCCTCCTCCTCCTCCTCCTCCTCCTCCTCCTCCATCTCCTCCACCTCCTGTTCCCCCTCCTCCTCCCCCCTCCTTCTCCCTGACGTCCTCCGCCTCCTGTTCCTCAACTTCCTTGCCCTGCTCGTCGTTTCCGTCTGCAGAGTCGGCAGCACCAGCCGTGCCGTAAGGCTTTCGCAATCATACCTGAAAACCAACGGGAAATCAACTTTTTCTGCGTTTCGACAGCCTCTTGAGGGTGATGTGTGGGCCGTCTTCGGGCGTCTGGCGGGGGGTCTGGGGCCGCTAGAGGCCATCTTGGACCGTCTTGGGGGTCTCTTGGAACCGCCGCCGACCCACTTGCATGGCTGGGCAGGGACTTCCAGAGGCCCGGAAATATCGCGGGGCCCTCTGAGGGGGCGTCCAAGAGCCCCGGACGCCAGGGATCCCGTTTCGGGGAGGGGGGGGAGATTCCGCAGGGTCCAAGATGATAGAAATATAGAAAAGGGAATAGATAAATGAATGCATAATTTGCATACGCCTCCAACAATCGTCAGGCACTGGTGGCTAACACGCCTCAAGTTGCTCGGCACAGCGTTCTTCCAGCCCCCGCCCGATGAGCATGAGCTGACACACGGGAACCTGGGCAAACACACTCCACAACTCCACGGATCGACGCGGTGCCAGAGGAAGGCGGCGGCACCGCGGCACTCCCCGGCGCCCCCGAGGCTTTCCGAGCGACCTCCCCCCGAGGCCCTCGGTGCGCGTATAGGGGGGGGGGGGGGGTCGCACGTCCCGGTGCCCTGCCGGAAGGCCCCGAGGGCCCCGTCCGCCCCGCGGCTCTCTTGGGGGCCTCTTTCTTTGGGCCAGGGGGGCCCGCCCGGGAGACCCAAAGCCCGGGGAACAGTTCCAGTCTTCGCGGGCAATAGTTACATCCATAGCCAATGCGTCTTGGACTTTCTTGGAAGGGGCGCCGCAGGGCCGACGCGCACTGGATATGGATAAAATGTAGCCTTTGGGGGCCAAATTTTTAATCCATGTCCAGTGCGCCTCATGCTTTTTGGGGAAGAGAGCCGGAACTCCAAGACGCACTGGATGTGGATATAGACATTGCCCGCAGTCTTCCTGAAGAATTGCACCAGGGAGAAGCCTCAATCAATGGATGATTTGAAATGGGATCGATGCAAAGATCGATAAGAAGATGGACAGGGAACCCGGGAACCGAACACCCACCGAAATCGGCTTGGGACCAATCACCAGGATTCCGGGAACCTGGGCCCGGGAACTCAGCCTGCCACCAAAAACGGCGGGAAACTTTCGTCAAATCTTTCAATTCCCGCTAGGACCCCTGTGCAAGCACTGATTAGGGAAGGACAGGTAATGGACCAGTCACATGCAGGCGTGGGGGTGCCGCAAGGCAGATGGGACAAAGGGTTGTGGGGTGTGTGCCGAAATAACCGCCGTGGGAGGAAGAGGAGGAGGAGGAGGAGGAGGAGGAGGAGGAGGAGGAGGAGGAGGAGGAGGAGGAGGAGGGGGGGACGAGGAGGAGGAGGAGGAGGAGGACGGAGAGGAGAGGAGGAGGAGGAAGAACCCGACGAATACGAGTAGGTTTCGCCGGCCTGGGCGCCCCCAGACCTCCTCTCCTCCCCCCTCCTCCCTCGTCCCCCCTCTTCCCCCCTGACTCCTCACGCGGTTCGTGGCCCCATAAGGAGCTCCACCGAAAGCCCCACTGGGAGGGTCCGCCTGGCGCACTCGCGCCATCCCTATCAAATAATACCACGCGGCGCATCGCTCGTGGCCCCATAGGGAGCTCCACCGAAGGCCCAAGTGGAAAAAAAAGTTCGCGTAGCGCACTCCCGCCATGCCTCTCAAATGATACCACGCGGCGTATCGCTCGTGGTCCCATAGGGAGCTCCACCGAAGGACCCACTGGGAGGGTCCGCCTGGCGCACTCGCGTCATCCCCACCAAATAATACCACGCGGCGCATCGCTCGTGGCCCCATAGGGAGCTCCACCGAAGGCCCCAGTGGGAGGGTCCGCGTGGCGCGCTCGCGTCATCCCTATCAAAGGACTACCATGCGGCGCATCGGTCGTGGCCCCATAGGGAGTTCCACCGAAGGCCCAAGTGGAAAAAAAAAGTTCGCGTAGCGCACTCCCGCCATGCCTCTCAAATGATACCACGCGGCGTATCGTTCGTGGCCCCATAGGGAGCTCCACCGAAGGACCCACTGGGAGGGTCCGCCTGGCGCACTCGCGTCATCCCCACCAAATAATACCACGCGGCGCATCGTTCGTGGCCCCATAGGGAGCTCCACCAAAGGCTCTAGTGGGAGGGTCCGCCTGGCGCACTCGCGTCATCCCTATCAAAGGACTACCATGCGGCGCATCGTTCGTGATCTCATAGGGAGCTTCACCGAAGTTCCTCGCGGCGGGCGGCGGTCGGGAGGCGGCGGGCGGCGGTCGGCCGGCGGTGGTCGGTTTTGGGAATGTTGAATTGCTTCATGCGTAGCAACGGCGAAGAAAGCTTTGGGAATGTTAAATGATCCAGTCATCCCAGGGGTGCAAAAGCACCGGCGAGAGTAGGAGGAAGAGGAGAAGAGGGAACGGCGGAGAAGACGAGGGGAGAGGGGAAGGCTGATACGAAACTGCCCCAAAGTCGTATCATCTAGACGCCGCGCAGCGAGACGGAGATAAGTCGAACCACGATGAAGATAATACTGCAGGCCCTCCTCGTAATGAAGTATCTACAAGGACCCGAAGGAATCCTCGAAACTGCGCCGCGTGTGGCTGCCCCAAAGCGACGCCTGAAAAAATGCGGCGGGACGGGAGGGGGGAGGCGATTTGAACGCTAGTTTTCGGCACGCCGTCACGGCGCGAGCACAGGGGCGTTGCGGGGCGGGGGGCCGTGGGGGGGGCGGGCGGGAGGACGATTGAGAAAATAGTTTCCGATGCCCGATTTTTATTCGTCCACCCCACACAAAAGAATCAGGGAACCCGGGGGGGGGAGGGGGGGGGGATTTTTTTAATCGTCTACTCCCATTAGGAGGGGGAGGAGGAAGAGGAGGAGGGGGAGAAGGAGGAGGAGGAGGAGGAAGAGGAGGAGGAGGATGAGGAGCAGGAAGAGGAGGAGGCGGGGGAGGAGGAAGAAGAGAGGAGGAGGAGGAAGAGGAGGAGGAGGAGGAGGAGGGGGGAAGGAGGAGGAGGAGGAGGAGGAGGAGGAGGAGGGGTGTGGGTGTGGTGTGGTGCCACGAGAGTCCGGTCCACGAGACGTCCGAGGGGAGCTCCACAGAGGACCGGTGCCGCCCTGCGGGCGCTGCCACCGAGACCTGAAGCCCCAGACGGGGCGAAGAGACATCAAAGGGGCCCTGGGACACGCAAATCCGCCGACCCTGTCGGCGTGTGGAATGGGTTGTTCATCTCGTCCGTGCCTCCTTCCCTTTCCCACCTTCTCCGTCACCTCCTCCTTCGTCTCCCCCTCCTCCTCCTCCTCCTCCTCCTCCTCCTCCTCCTCCTCCTCCTCCTCCCTCCTTTCATCTCTTTCCTCCTACGTAAAGTAATTTGACTCGAAGGGTTTCCCCTTCCCTTTGTTCCCTTCCCGGCCGGGGGGGGGGGGTCCTGGGGAAACCGGGGGGGTCTGGGGGGGGTCCCCGGGGGGGGGTCCTGGGGGGGGGATCCCGGGTCAGAAAACCACCTCCCTCCTCCTTCTCCTCCTGAGCGTCTTTTGCCACCTTATACATCTCCTTTTCGTTTGTCTCCCCCTCCTCCTCCTCCTCTTCCTCCTCCTCCTCCTCCTCCTCTTCCTCCTCCTCCTCCTCCTCTTCCTCCTCCTCCTCCTCCTCCTCACGCACTTCCTCCGCCTACCCTGTCACGTTGTCCTTTAGCTCCTTCCTGTGATCGCACATCCCGTCTCCATCGACGGCCAAATCCTTCAGGGTCGGCGGCAAAGGCCGTAAGGCCTTCACAGTATGGCGCATGTGATTTTGGCGCTACGTCTCCTCCTCATTATCATCATATTCATCGCATTCCTCCTCCATGTTCCTCCTTTCCCTTCCAATCCCCACCCGCCTCCTGCTCCTCCTCACCTCCTCCTCACCTCCTCCTCACCTCCTCCTCCTCCTCAGCCTCCCCTGCCGCACCCGCGAGGATTTCATGGACGTGAGGGATGATGATAAAAAAACGATTGATGATACATGGATGCAACATGTTAAGCTGATCGCAAAGGTATGCCAACTGAATCTCAACCTGGCAGCACAGCACGCCCAGGCGCGAATGGCATGCAGATTCACGCACTGACTGGCCCCGTGACTGTCGTGAGTGCAGAGGGCACATGAGGACGGAATCCAAAGTGCAGAAAAGTCTGGCCCAGCAAAGTGGTTCACCAGAACGCAAGTGGCGATACCAAGAACATTTGCGCAAGTGGAATCATTATGAAGCGGTCTTCGCCCTTCGGGGGCTCCCAGGCGGCTAAAAAGAGTGCCACCCAAACATTTGGCGCTCCATTTTTTCGATGCAGGAGAGCTGGACCAATTCCCTGGGCCCGCTTGTCGACCTGGGTACGTGTGTTACTGTCCAGGTGGCCAATGGAGGGCTCTCGGAGGCAGCTCGGCCAAATTCGACCGCTCCAATTTTTCGAAGCCTCGGATTGCTGAGGCGCAGGCCCTGACGCGGTCGCACGGAGTTACGTTCCACACGGGGCGGCCCAAAGACCTGGCCCTCGAGGCCACAAATACGGATACGGATACGGATACGGATATATATATATATATATATACAAGACTGCAGTGGCGCTTCGCGCCATGCACCTTGGTCCTTGAAGTTTGGAATGCAGGCGGAATGGCAGGAAGGTCAAGCCGACAATTTAGCGATAACTCCTGGTTGCCTTTTCCGGCATCGCCGCTATAATGATGTAGTTCGTTATCTTTCCTCCACGCTTATTGTCCCTCATTTTCGCCATACCCTGCGCATTCTCCCCATCCTCCTCAGCTCTTTTTTGCGGAGGTTCCTCCTTGGAGAGCCTCTAGGGGCCTCACAAAAGTTGTTTCGGGCTTTCTTAAGGCCTTCTGGAGGGCTCCTGGGCGTATTCTGGGGGCCTCCGGGGGCTTCCTCGGGCCACCGTGCCTCCAACCGCCGTCTCCCTGAACGACCGAATCACGTTTTGGAATTCTTCGGAGGGTTTCTTTGGGCCATCTTTGGCCGCCATGGGGCTCTCTGAGGGCCATCTTGGACCCGTGTTGTGCCGTTTTGGGGCTCTCTTGGACTGATTGGAAGCCCTTTCGGATGGTTGTGGGGCGATTTGGGAGCCTCCCAGGCGGCTTCGGACGCTCGGAAGACCGCCGTCTTGGAGCGTCGGGAAGCCGAAAAGAGGAGAACCCCAAAATTCGCCAAAAATCAACAGAAAATCCATGATTTTTGCCTCGGGGGGGGCCTTCTTGGAAGTGCTCTTGGAGGCCTCTTTGGGGCCGTCCTGGAGGCCTCTTGGGCCATCTTGAGGTCACGTCGGTCACTCTTGGAGCGCTCTTGTGCTGTCTTGGGGGTCTCTGGGACGTCTCCGATGACCCCCCTGATCGCCCTAAGTGTGCTGGGAAGGCTTGGCAAAACGCCTTGCGATGCCCAGTGGCCGCTTCGAGGCCCGTCCGGAGGGCCCCAAAAGCCCCAGGTCCCGGGAGTCTGTTTTTTTTGGGGGGGGGTGACGGGTTTTCCCCCCGCCCGGGCTTATAAAAATATAGGAAGAGGAATATGTATGTGTGTCTATGTATATATATATACACATACACACATACACACATACACACATACACACACATACACACATACACACATACACACATACATACATACATACATACATACATACATACATACGTACGTACGTACGTACATACATACATACATACATACACACACATACATACAACATACACACACATACATACATACATACATACATACATACATACATACATACATACATACATACATGCATGCATACATACATACATACATACATACATACACACACATACATTACTTACATTACTGGCATGACTTACATTACATACATGGATGACTTAGTTACTTACTTACATACATACGTATATAGAGGCCTATGAGCCCTATCATTGCGTGCCAATCCTGAGGCACTGGCGGGGAATCAGAGCTTGATACTTGCCTGCGCCCCCAGAGATCCGGTGCCGTGAGCTCCTCGACCGCAGGGTCCCTGGAAGCCCCGACCCGCTCCCCAGGGCCGGCCCGGGAGCCAAACTCTGTATACACCGACGCACTTTCCGACCCCGCACGGACATGCGCACAGGAACGCGGATCCTGGTGTATACGGATCCTGGTGTATACGTTTTTGGATGTTCCCCGGGAAATGGAACAAAAAATATACACCACACCACCCCGACGTCTTCCCCACCAAACCAAGTTTTGCTGGGATTGTCGACAGCCAGCCACTGGTAATGTATCTGCTCCAGCTTCCGGGATCTTCCTCCTGAACATGATGTTGTTGACGGTCCTGGGGGCCCGGTGAGGGCCCCGAGCAGCCGAAAGCTGTCAAACACTCCCCGCCCTGCTTGTCTCACGACGCGAGCACGTCTGGCTTTGAAGGGGCCCAAGGACACACAAATAAATACACACAAACAAAAGGATTCCCCATATCTTCCCACATTTTCTGGATATTTTTGTCCCCCCCCCACTTCCCATATTTTCCCATCTTTCTGGGGAATCGACGATTCATTATGTCTGTGCGTTCTTTTCCCTCCTGAAGCTTTCCCAGCCCGCAAACTCGGCCCGCTGGCGGCCGCCCGGGACGCTCCGGGCACCCCAGGGCGGCCGGAAGAGAGCAGTCGAGAACCGCCGAGAACGCTGCAAAACCTCGCGTCGGGGGTCTGGGGGTCTGCGATATGCTGGTCCGGATTGTTTCCACACGTGGGATCTCGGGATCCACGCGGTCTGGCATGTCCCCCTGCAGGCAGATGTTGGACGGACGGGAGATAAAGAAATGCCCCCCAAATCTCAAAACGTAGTCGAAACATACTCAAAGCATCGCCCCCTGATTATTGTTTTCTAATGTTTGGGCATTCCTCCTTCAGGAGGGACAGGCCCGACTGAAGTCCAGGCGGGCCCCGGCGGGCAAGGCTGCCCGAGGCCCCCACCGCGGCCGAGGAGGCCCGCACCGGGGCAAGGTTGCAGGCCGGGGGCGGCAGGGGCGAGGTCCCGAGGGCCAGGGGGGGCGGAGGGTATGGAGCCCACAGAGGACGTACGCGCCCAGCTATGCACATGAACGCGGCCCCTCGATCCGCGAGACTGGCCGCGTTGTGCGAACATTTGCGCAATATGCGCACTCTCGAAACCATCGTGGCTTCATGTGCGCGCGCGTCCTTCTGTCGCTCCTGCGGGGGGGGAGGGGGGGGGGGGGCAGGGAGCCCCCTGCGCATGGGTTTGGAGTATAAAGGTACAGAACCGCTGATCCGGAGGTAGAGGAAAGGAGGGAAAGATGGGGATCTTTTTCTCCTGCGCGATCAACAGTCTGATCGATGCCAACACCTGAGTCCAAACGGCCAGGAGACAGGAGAGTAAGGAGCATATATGAGGGTATTACACGGGCTCATTTCACACCCCCCGTCCCGAATCCCGCCCGCAAGGGCAGGGCCCGGGAAAAGGAGGAAAGAACCCGCAACCCTTTACTCCTTAAAATTCGCAGGCAGCTGGGCGGACAAATTCTGCATCGCCTCAGCTGCGTCCCGAACACAACAGCTGCGTGCAAAAGTGTGTAGCACATCCGCTGGTATGATCGGGCAGGGTGAGGACGACGGAGCACCCAGGGCCCCTCTTTCTTCTCCAAGCACGCTTTGGTACCCCCTCGGTGCGCCCCCAAAAAATGCCTCGGCACTCGAGGCCGGAGAAGAATGGGGCACGGGTGAGCGGAGCAAGAGGATCTGATCGATCTAGAACAATATCAACAGCTGCTGCGTCGAAGACGCAGCAGCTGTTGCCACCGGCAATTTAACGAAAGCTGGGTATCATATCATTATCAACGCCTGCTCGCCATCAAAAATACGCTGTCGCACAGAACATTTAAATAATCAAAATAAACGAGCACGAAAAACTCCATAGACAAATGATGCACTGGATTACCTCCTTCGGCAACGCCCCTGAGGGGCGCGCCCTGGGTTTCACCGAGATGCATATACGAGGCCACTTATCATGTATAGCGGAGTGGCCAAAGCTTGCGTGCGCATTGATTGCTCGAGGCGAACTTCTCAAATCTAAAGTTGAAGCATGCTCGAGCAGTGGGCCTCGCGGCCGGCGTTTCTAGGCATTTCCTCTCATGTGGAACTCGCTGGCCCACTCGCGATGGCCATCGAATCCAATGAAACTGGTCACGCACGTTGCCCAAGGCGTCCGCGGGGTCCAGTTGCGGAAACGCTGTTTGCGCTGCAGGTCGCGGATGTAGACGAACTCGCCGTTGTTCTCCGAAATGTACACCCAGCGCTCGCTGTAGTAACTCCAATACCTTGGGCCCCACTGGCTGCCCTCAAGGTGCTGGCGCCACCGCGCCGCGAAATCAGCGGCTGTGCGCGCCCGCTCGGCACTCGGGGGAGTCGCTGGTCTGCAGCTGCCAGCGCTGGCGCCGGCTGGCTGCCAACCGCTCGGCCGCGGGGCGACGGCTGCGCCGCTCCGCCCAGCAGCCGTCGCTGCCAGCGCGCCAGAGGCGCGGCTTCCAGCAGCATCACCGCGGGCAGCACGAGGCGGCGGCGCCATGGCGTCATGTGTAGTAAGTGAATGTGTGGGGGCGGTGTCAGGATCGGTTCTAACTCCTGAACCCTTCCCCCCTATTTCAGTCGGTCCCAGGGCAGGTCCAACAGGGGCGAGGCTGGCCAGGTCACGCCGCGTGTCTTCGTCATAAGTGCCGCCCCCGCGGGGGGCGGCAATCGTGGCAAGACCGCGCTCCTGCCTGGTGCCTCTGTCCATCCTACACTCACTCAACCACCAATTCTTGCGACCAGCGAAGCCAAGCGCTTGGCTGCGGGAGTGAATGCCGCAGGCTGTCCGCATGTCCCCTATGGCCCAAGGCGCCTGACCAATGGCCTCGAGGGCTCCGGTCATTTGATGGTGGAAACGGGAATCGTTAAGGTAACGCTGGATGACGTTGCGGAAAGGATGGTACCATGGCCTGTTGTCGCCGGGTCCGCCCATCATCCTGCGCGCACTTGCAGGTGGGGAACCCGTTTCACACCACTGTTTGTGCCTCAATTCTGCCTTTTTCGCCATCTGCCTCAATATGTTACGCTGCTCGCCGATTTCCGTTACCCAACGTTACCCAACGTTACCTCAACGATTCCCGTTTCCACCACCAAATGACCGGAGCCCACGAGGCCATTGATCAGGCGCCTTGGACCATAGAGGACACGCGGACGGCCTGCGGCATTCATTCCCGCAGCCAAGCGCTTGGCTTCGCTGGTCGCAAGAATTGGTGGTTGAATGAGGGTGGGATGGGCAGAGGCACCAGGCAGGAGCGCGGTCTTGTCACGATTGCCGCCCCCCGCGGGGCCGGCACTTATGACAAAACAACGCGGCGTGACCTGGCCAGACTCGCCTCTGTTGGACCTGCCCTGGGACCGACTGAAATAGGGGGGAAGGGTTCAGGGGTTAGAACCGACCCTGGCACCACCCCCGCACATTCACCTACTACACATGACGCCATGGCGCCGCCGCCTCGCGCTGCCCGCGGCGATGCTGCTGGAAGCCGCGCCTCTGGCGCGCTGGCAGCGATGCCTGCTGGGCGGAGCGGCGCAGCCGTCGCCCCACAGCTGAGCACCTGGTTTTAACCTGGTCTCGTAGCTCAGCGAGATCACCTGCAGCGGGCGCAGCCGCCGGCAGGTCGTCTGAGAGGTCGAGGTGAGGAGCGCCCGCTCCCTGATGCACCCTCTCGCGAGGGGTGCGTGGCCTCTGAAAGGCCGCTCGCTGGCTCGACCGAATCTCGTCGTAGGGGCCTGCGGCCTGGCGACGGTTGCGCGTGGACGAGCCGCGGCTAGGGCCGTGTGTGTGGTGTCTGACGGGACGATGACACCTTGGGGTTTTGCGTCTACGGCTGCGCCGCCACTAGTCTACCGAGCTCCTCGAAGGCGGCTACGTGCGCCGACGCTGGAACAGTCGCAGGGCTGGCTGGGCCAGCACTGTTGGTCCAACGGCGGTTAGCGCGGAACCGCCCTGGAGTATTGGGACCAGTGGGGCTTGCGCCCGACGCACTGGGAATTGCTCCCGACGTAGGAAGAAGAGATGGACGGTCGAAGGTAGGCGTGTGAAATCCTCCAATGCCTGCTCCTGCTCCTGCCCCTGTCCCCCCGTGGGCGGGGCGGCGGCGAAGTTCAGCAACTACTCGCGGCTCGGGTCCGTCGGAGCTGGGGGGGGTATCTGGGACACCCACACGGTCACCTCCAAGGCTCTCCAACTCATCACCGAGCCGTCGCGCCGTCGGAAAGCTCGGACGCGAAGCCTCGAAGGATCCCTTACGGCGCATGCGCCGTCTGGGCTCCGTCGGGACTGCGAGCGAGATCGCGACGCAGGGTTCGGTGAATGGTGAGCTTACAGGGCTGATAAACTGCGCATGGGGTTGGAGTACAGAAGGTGCAGAAATCCTGATCCGTAGGTAGAGGAAAGGAGGGGAAGATGGGGATCTTTTCCTCCTGTGCGATCAACAGTCTGATCGATGCCAATACCTGAGCCCAAACGGCCAAGAGACAGGAGAGTAAGGAGTATATATGAGGGTATTACACGGGTTCATTTCACACCCCCAGGAGGACGGCGGGTCGAGCAGGGACCGACCGCCCCTCCCTGTAGGCCTATACCACGAGAGGTTCTTCAATCGAAAACTGGGCGACAGCTGCTAACACCGCGGCTGCTACACCGGCCCTCCTGGAAGGAAAAAAACAGCTTCCCGGAATGAGGCGCGGCACGCGACACAGTCAACGGGCTTCGTTCCGGAAGGACGAAGACACCTTCCCGGAGGTCGATTTTAGCAGCCACGGATTTAGCAGCCCTTGCCCGGCTTCCGATCTTAGGACCCAGATCTGTCCTAAGAGCAAGAACAGCGTTCTCAGAACATGAACCCGAGGCGTTGAAACAAAACCGCATCGGCCAGAAAGGTTCTGAGAACACGTCGTGAAAACCACAAGAGGTTCTTAGAACATTCTTTGGTGGGACTATGGGCGAGCCAGGACTATATGGGGCCAGGGGCAGCGATGGGCCCCGTGGGCCAGGGCAGGGTCTGGCAGACGAAGACCCAGCAAATGCCGCAGAACCTGGGGAATCCTGGGATGTGTGTCGATTTATTTGTGTGTGTGTGTGTGCGTGTGTGTGTGTGTGTGTGTGTGTATGTGTGTGTGTGCGTGTGTGTGTGTGTCGGGCCATCAAGAGCGCACGTCCAGCAGCATCGGAGCAACTGACCGTGGCCTGTGCCAACGGGCCCACTTGGGCCGCTTAGGAGCCTCTGGGCAGGACCAGAAACCGAAAGCAGGCAATCCCCAGATCACCGAAAACAAGGCGCCTCCGAACCCCGCGGAGGCCAGGGCCGAGGACGAGAAGACACTCTCACCCCGACAGAAAACTACAGGGCTTCACCCGTGTAAGGATTCAGGCCGTGGAGGAGCCTGCCCCGACGGCGAGCCCTCTCGCGGAGGGCGGGGGGGGGTGCGCTGACTTGACGCAGGCAGGGGCCCCGTGCACTCGACCAGCAAACCACGCGCCTGCTGCTTGCCAGAGAGATACCCGCACTTGCGACAAAAGGTGAAAGGCGGGGCGGAGACCAGCTCGTGTCCCCGCTCGTGAACGACCCCCGCCCCAACGCCCGCACCCCCGCCTCCCTCCTCGGCGGCCGCGGCGGCGGCGGCACGGCCGCGGGCTGCCTGGCCCCGCACCCGCGGGGCCCGCGGCGCAGCAGGGGGCCCCGTCAGTGGCGGGGGCGCCGCTGGCTCCGCCGTCGGCGGGGTGGGGCTGGTCGTCCGCGTTCGCATCGCACGGTCCCCCGCCCTCCCAGCCCCCTCGCACGTCGGCTCGCCCTCCCTGCCCTCTCCTTCCTCCTGGTCCTCCAGGGGGGCCTCCAGCAAACCTCCCGAGAGGGGCTCAGGGGTAGAGGACAGGTGGGCAGAGGCTGTGGCATCAGGTGTGCCCCCAGCAACACTGAGGAGACGGGCAGCGATCCGAGCCCGACGATCCTCGTCGGAAGGGCCGTTCTCGGGGCGCTCGGAGGGGGGTGGCCTCGTCGGCCGAGGCCCTCGTGACATCAGTTGGGGTCGGGGGCTCGGTCGGGACACGAACGCGAGCGGATCGATCCAGCCCGAAAACCGCATGGGCCGACTGCGTGCCTTCGAGCCTGCTGCGTGACCTGAGCGGAGCCGCCGAGGAGGAGGGGCCGTCACCTTGCCGTCTCGGCGAGCGGCTGCCTCTCCTGCCTGGGTCAGGCTCTCCTCTCCCCGACGGGGTCGACGCGGCGGCAGCGGCGGCAGCAGCGGCCGAGGCCAGGGCAACCGCAGGGGAGGGGCGAGGAGGGGCAGGGCTGACCCCCTCGGCCTGTAGGGCCGCCTGGGCACGGAGCCTGGCCAGGTGAGACGGCACACATGGGTATGATTCGAGGCGTCGCCTGGTCTCCGCCGTGCGTGCCACACAGTTGCAGGCCAGGCAACGGACACCCCCTCCAGGGAGCTCCGCAAACTCGTGCGCCACAAACGATAGCAACCTGGGCGCTGTGACGGGCGGAGGAGGCCTCGGGTCGGCCTCCGCGGGATCCCAAACCCCCGAACCAGCCGCACGAGCAGCCGCCCAGGCAACGAATTTAGCATTAAGACAGGCCTCCTCCATACGAATCTGGATGTTACGAACCAGGCTCTTAGCTGGGCTGGCTAAGTCTAGAGCAACACTAGCACACAGATCAGCCCAGCTGTTTCCAAGCCAGTCCTGGAGATCAAGGTTAAGCTCAATAGCCTGGGCCAGGGATTTATGCGAGGGAATCCATCCGAACGAGGGCGGCCTCCTGTCTTGGCGGGCCACAGTGGCGCGTAGCGCTCTCCAATGTGCAGCGTGACGGGCCGAAGCGGACGCATCCCCAGGACTCCACCGTTGCCCTTCCCCCACAAAACTTAAATGATCAGAAATCAAACACGACACCTGTGGGGAGAGGCACGTGGCGACGAGTCCAGCATATCTTTCAGCCCTCGCCACTGTCTGCACTCCTGGGAGAGAGCCGAAAATCGCCTTACAGGGCCAGCCGTCGTCTCGCAACTGTACAACGGCCCAGGAGCATCGAGCGATCTCAGGAGTATCCATGCCGAAACCGCCACCATCGATATACAACCTACCGCCCCACGGAATCTCGGCCTCTCCCCAATGGTGCACGAAATCGGGACACATGGGAGGCCTCTCAGAGGCAGGAGGCTGTAGCGGGATAGCATACGCAAACTGCAAAGACTCATGTGGATCATCCTGGGCCGACTCCCAAGCAAGGCGATCGAGACGCTCACGGGTCTTGAGAATCGCTTCAGACGGGGCCGACTCGTGAAGGGCAGGGTCCAGGAGGGCGGGGCATTTGTACAGACGATGGCCGTTTGTCTCACGCTCAGCACCGCATGCCAGGCACTTACCACAGTCAATCAAACGCTTCTCATACTTTTTCTGCCGAGGCCACATCGCATCAGTCCAGACGCACTGCAGCGATCCGCGTTCGGAAGGGTCCCGAACTGCTTTCTCCCTCCGCGCACCTCCTGATGCCGCGGTACCAGAACTGCTCGCCAGTGTGTGTCTCGATGTGGCTCTCCGCGCGCGCCAACAGCCAGAGCGTGACACCCTGGACGACCTGGTCGCGAACGTCTCTGGGCGCCATCTGATTCAGGTCGAGGACGGTGCCAAGGTCGGACTCGAAGGTGGTCGCTGAGGTAAGCCGCCAGCCGATCCGATGCAAGGTAAGCCACAGGGCCCCGAGTGGGCCACGCACTCGGCTCCAGCTAGGCTGAGCGCTCATCTGCCCGTTGACGAACTCCCAAGCGCCACCGAGGGCTTGCATTCCCAGCCGACCTTCCCACAGCATGCTCGCGTACATGAAGACGATGCTGGTGGTCGCCGCATACAGTGGATCGTAGTGGGGCTGGTCCTGCATGAGCATGCCCATGCATATGCTACCCGTCGGGCGCACTCCTGCCAGCAGCGCAACAACCGAGCGGATCGGCTTGAGCACCGCGTCTGAGACTCCGCTGACCGAGGCCCCGTGCGTGACGGACGGCGTGATCCCAGCGGCCTGGATCCGCGTGATACGGCTGGCCCCCACAGCTTTCTTGAGTATGAGGGAGCGTCGCACCCGTCCTCGAAGCTGCTGTAGTCGCGCTGCCTCTTGTTGCCGTCGCACTTTGGGGCCTGCTAGCTCATGGCCAAGGTTCCGAATCCACGGCAAACCCATGACCTGCCTGGCTCGCGCCGCCGAGCGGAAGGCCCTGCTGGCACGGCTGGAAGAGGCGACGTAGCCAAGCTTCTTGATCTGGATGGGCAGCTGGAGGCCCTGGAGCTCGAACTTGAGCTGATCGATGCCCTCGCCCAACTCGTTCGCGCAGTGCTTGGCATGCCCAGTCCACTGGAGGGAGACGTCGTCGACCAACTGCCTGGGCTTGAGCGACGGGCACAGCGCGCTCATTCTCAGCATGGACCTGTGCATCAGTACAGCTAGGAGGGTCGTCGCCTGAGAGCATCCTGCCACGATGCCTTGGAAGGAGATGAAGAACTCGCTGTTGCTGCCGTGTGCTCGAACGACGCGTGGCTGTCGATAGAGCTGGGTGAGTAGCCATACCAGCCTGGGCGGGAAGTTGACCTCCGTCGCCTCTCGAACCAGAACTTCGGGCGCCACCATCTCGAAACATTTGAGAAGGTCCACCATCAGCGTGATAACGTCCGGGGTGAGAGGGCCAAAATATTCGGAAGTCCCCCGCGGCCTTCTGAAGAGTTTTTTGGGCCTTCCCCGGAGACACCGGCGGCGCCGGCGATGAGTCGGCGACGCCAGCGCGGGGAAAGTCAGGCCCCACATCGAGTAGCATCCCCGATGCATCGGCGATGCGGCACGATCATTCGACACCATCTGCTCCGACCCCGTGTTGGAGGCCCCCGAGATCGCTCATTAGAGACCCGCAGAAGCATGCCTGAGAACTCTCTGACCCACAGCAACCCAGGCACGGTGGCGGAATGGACCGCAGGTTATTAGATCCACCGCCCCCTGTCCTTGTCACAAGGGTGCCTGGTGTGGTAGTAGACCCTTTCGGTTTTGGTCTTGGTTCTTTTTCCAAAAGGGCTCTCCCCTGGGGCTCTGGCCCGTCCCGCCGGCCACCCGGAAAGACTCGCAAGACCCGGTTGCCAAGGTTTTTCCTGCTCCAGACGGCTCCAAGATGGCCCGAACTGGCCTCCAAGATACCTCCAAATAGGCCAAGATGGCCTCCAAGACGGCCCAAGAGGGACCAAGATACTTTCAAGCCCGCCCAAGAAGCCTCCACGACGGCCCAAGACTGCCCAAGAGGTGCCCAAGAGACCTCCAAGACGGCCCAAAGAGGCCTCCGAGAGGTCCGCCAGGAGGGCCCGAAGAGGCTAACAACGGCCCAAGACGGCTCAAGAAGCCACCAAGATCGCCCACAGAGCGCCCAAGAGGCCTCCAAGATGGCCCCAGAACGGCCCAAGAGGCCCCCAAGACGGCCCCAAGAGGGCCCAAAGACGGCCCAAGATCTTTAAGACGCCCCAGGAAGCCTCCAAGACGGCCCAGGACCACCCCAAGAGGGCCCCACGTCGGCCCAGAGAGGCCCCCAAGACGGCTTCCGACGGCGTCAGACGGGCCAGGAGCCCACTCAGATGGCCCAAGATGGCTCTAAGATGGCCCAAGACGGCCCAACAGGCTTCCAAGAGGGCCTCCTGGAGGCCCGAAGAGGCCCAAATCATTGTTCAGCCGTAGATTACTGAAAGATGTTGGCATTTGCTTCTGTTCGGCCTTCCGACGGCCCGAGACGGCCCAAGGGCTCCCAAACATCGCCCCAAGATCGCCCAAGAGGATGGCCCCAGAACGGCCCAAGAGGCCCCCAAGACGGCCCAATGACGGCCCAAGAGGCCTCCAAGACGCCCAAAAAATTGCCTCTAAGACGACCCTGGAGCACCCCAAGAGGGCCCCAAGTCGGCCCAGAGAGGCCCCCAAAACGGGTTCCGACGGCGTCAGGCGGATGGCTCTAAGTTGTCCCAAGACGGCCCAAGAGGCATCCAAGAGGGCCTCCGGTAGGCCCGAAGAATCATTGATCAGCCGTAGGTTTTTAAAGAATGTTGGCATTTTTTCTTTTCGGCCGACCGGCGGCCCGAGACGGCCCAAGAGCCTCCACAAATCGCCCCAAAATCGCCCAAGAGGCCTCCAACATGGCCCCAGAATTGCCCAAGAGGCCCCCAAAACGGCCCCAAGAGGGCCCCAAGGCGGCCCACGAGGCTTCCAAAACGCCTAAAATGGCCTCGAAAACGACCCTGGAGCACCCAAGGAAGGCCCCAAGTCGGCCTAGGGAGGCCCCAAAACGGTTTCCGACGGCGTCAGCTGAGATGTTCTTTTCAACGCCAGGGGGATCAGCCACAGCATCTGACCTTGAGCAATCTTCAAGTTGAGTTGTACTTGCAAAAATGGACTTGCAATATCACAAAGCAACTTGAAACCCTATGGCACATCAAATATTTTACACCTGAGCATAAATCTATAAAATAGTGAGATGCGGCCCTTGCGAGACGATGAACTTATGGAACTTATCTAGCTTACTATTTCACTGAAGTTCAATTGTGTGAAATGATTTTTTGTTTAATTCTCTTGCACAGGATGCCTGGAGCTCCGGCCAGTTTATTTCGGCGTCGTCGTCGCTCCCGCCCAGCTGCCTTGTGCCCTTCATGTGTCGCTATATGTGTCGTTGTGTGCGTTGTGCCCTTCATGTGCCGCTATATGTGTCGTTGTGTGTCGCTATGCGTCCCCATGTGTGCGTCGTTATGTGTCGCTGTGTGTCGCTATGCGTCGATATGTGTGTGTGTGTGTCGATATATGTCTCTATATGTCGATATGTGTCGACATGTGTCGTTATGTGTCGCTCCCCAGCACCCCAGCGCACCGCCTTCTCCGCCCCGACCACTTTATTTCGGCGTCGTCGTCGCCCCCCCCCTCCCCCCCCCCCTCTCCCTCTCCTCAGCAGCCCAGCGCGCTGCCCCCTCCGCCCCGACCACATTATTTCGGCGTTGTGTCGACATGTGTCGGTATGTGTCGCTCCCCAGCACCCCAGCGCACTGCCCCCTCCGCCCCGACGACTTTATTTCGGCGTCGTCGTCGCCCCCCCCCCCTCCCTCTCCTCAGCAGTCCAGCGCTGCCCCCTCCGCCCCGACCACTTTATTTCGGCGTTGTGTCGACATGTGTCGCTACGTGTCGCTCCCCAGCACCCCCGCCCGCCCCCTCCGCCCCGACGACTTTATTTCGGCGTCGTCGTCGAGCCCCCCCCCTCTCCCTCTCCTCAGCAGCCCAGCGCGCTGCCCCCTCCGCCCCGGCCACTTTATTTTGGCGTCGTCGTCGCCCCCCCCGGTCCTTTTCCCCAGCAGCCCAGCGCACCGTCCTCTCCGCCCCGACCACTTTATTTCGGCGTCGTCGTCGCCCTATTTCGGCGTTGTGTCGACATGTGCCGCTTTCCCCAGCAGCCCAGCGCACCGCCCTCTCCGCCCCGACCACTTTATTTCGGCGTCGTCGTCGCCCTATTTCGGCGTTGTGTCGACATGTGTCGCTATGTGTCGTTCCCCAGCACCCTGCCCTGCAGATAGGGGCGTGCCCAGTGCCCTAGAGCTTGTGGGTTGGCATCACCATACATCTTATTGCGTCACCATGGTCATATGCTTCATCCATTTTCCGTCTTATCGTCCATTTGCCCATCACCCATCCTATATATCCATCACGCATTCATCATCCACTCATCCATTACATCCATTGTCCATCCCATCAACACCCATCATCCGTTCGTCCATTACATCATATCACCATGCATGGTACATCATCCATCATCCATTCATCCATCACGCGAATGCATCATCATGCGTCATGCATCATGCTTCATCATCGGTATCATCATCAACACCATCACCATGTACCATCATACACCATACATTATGCATCATGCTCACACACCATACGGCATACACCAAACACCATACAGCGTACACCATAAACCATACACCATGCATCACCATACACCCTACACCATACAGCATCCATCCTCAACACCTTGTATCACAATACACCATACAGCACGCAATACCATGCATCATGCATCACCATTGGCCTGGACATTAAAGTGCAGCCTTAACGGTGACCGAGCGGATTTCGGGTGACCCGCGCGAGGCACTTCCTCCTCCCTCCTCCTCCTCCTCCCTCCAACTTCTCCTCCCTACTCCTCCTCCTCCTCCTCCTCCTCCTCCCCCTCCCCCTCCCGGTCGAGAGGTCCATCTTCGCGCCTTCGCGTTGGCTCCTGGAGAAGGGCGGCCTTCCATGCAATCGATCTCGCAATCGATCTCACTATCGATATCAAGAGGTCCCAAGACGCCTAAGGCCCCAAGACGCCTAAGGCCCCAAGATCCCCCTAAGGCCCTAAGGCAAAAATACTGCCAGCCACCGAAACAGCCAACCCCTGGCCGTGCTACGCGAAGCGTATAGGATGTAGTTGTAAGGCACCTCGACGATGGCGTTCGGCCGAACTCCGCCAGCTTCATCGCCCCCCCCCCCCCCCCCATGGCATGCAAGGGCGCGCGGCATGCGGCGTGCCTCCCTACGCGGGCGGATGCATGCCGCATGCCGCATGCCTTCGCATGCCGCGGGATTTCACTGCTCCGAGGCTCTGAGATGCATCTAAGCCCTGGGGACAAAACAAAAAATCCAAGACCCTGGCCAGGGGCCCAAAGGCCCTGGGATTGTCCAACCGTGGCGACGAGGGCGGAGGTCGGCGGTGAGACGGAGCCGCGGGCCAATGCCCCATCGATGCCCTGGAGGCCCCAAGCTGCGCCAAGACTGCCAGCCAACCAACCTTCCAACCAACCAACCAACCAACCGCCTAAGACGCCCTCAGCCTAATAATGCCAGCCAGCCAACCAACCATCCGCATAAGATTCCCCAACATTGTCCTCAAGGCCCCAAGATGCCTTTAAAGCCACAAGGTGCCCTTGCAGGCCCCAAGATTCCCCAATATTGCCGCGAGGCCCAAAGATGCCCTTACGGCCCCAAGATGCCCTTCATGTATACGATGACTTAATGTGTATACGGGATCAGTTTTTTATTATTTGAGATTCGTGTGTTCTGTGTGTTGCGTGGTGCGTGATGCGCGTGCGTGTGCGCGCGCGTGCAAAGGGGCGACTCAACAAATTTGCGTGCATATGTAGATACGTACAAGCATATATACACACATGAGACATTTTTGCACTCCGGAAGGCCCTGGGGCCGTCAAACAAAGAACGATTCAGGACGAGGAAACGGTCCGAGGGAAGGCCCAGGTCCCCAAGGGTACACGCTGCGAAAAATGCGACATCGGGGGCACGGTACACAACCGCCAGGAGTCACGTGCCTGGGCGGAGTCCTCCAGGGTCCGTGACCTCATCCGCTGCTGCCGCCACCGCGGCCGCCGCCGTCGTCGCCTTCGTCGCCTTCGCCCTCGCCGTCGCCTCCCTGGATCATCGGAGACACAGGGCCCGCGCGCGCCAAGCTGCGCCCGACCGCGGCGACGACGAGCAAGGCCCCCGAGGGCCAGGAGGTTCCGACCCTCGGATTCGAGGCTCGAATTCGGGATTCTCGATTGTCGAGGCCCTCCAAAAGCCGACGCCGCCACGGCTGCCGCCGCCGACGACGACGACCTGGCGACGACGATCCGACGACGACGATGCGGTCGACGAGAAGACGCCGCAATTGTCAAGACCTCTCCCAGGTCCCGGCGGGCCCTAAGCGCAGCCAGCTCGGAGAAGGAATGGGAGCAGGGACAAGGAGCAAGGCTTTGGAGGGAGGGGGCGAGAGAGAGAGAGAGAGAGAGAGAGAGAGAGAGAGAGCGAGAGAGAGAGAGAGAGAAAGAAAAAAAGAAAAAGTAAAACAAGTCAGAGTCGGGCGCTGGCTGCACCTGCGGTGCAAAATGCACGTGTTAACTATCTTGAGCTGTGCTCATCTCCCGCCCAGCCCCAACTGGTTGTGAATCTGGGCGTCGGGTTCCCGGGTGGGCCGTCGGAGCGTTGGATCAGATAACACCGCGGGGTTGTACTTCGGGCTCCCCCACTTGCATTTGGAATTGTCCCAGTCCGTCAAGCCAGCGCGCGCCAGTAGCCTCGGCAGTATCATCTCAACCACGTTGCACGACATCGCATTGCCGAGGACGCCCCCCATGTGAGTGTTGGTGATCTTGTGCTTCTTGAGGTTATTGGAATCCTTCGGGTTGAAACCCTGGAGCTGCGTCATCTCTTTGAGCGTCGTGCGCCGCCCCTCCCGAAGTAAGAAGTAGCCGCCGCATTTCCCCATGGACTTCGTCAAGCAGGGGCATCTGTCCACCTGGTAGGAGCAGAACTTCTCGCCAGCGTCTACGCCGATGACGGCCATGGTTTTCTCATCGCTTCCCCCCGCGTTGTTGATCTCTTTTTTTCGCCGATTTGATGTTGGCGTTGACCGTCTTGCATAACTTGTGTTCTGGTTTTGGCCATGCTGGGGCGTCTCTGTCTAGGATATCGTCCACGGTCAGGCAGTGGTCCAGCGCGTCTGGAAACATGAAGGGTGGGCCATCCCCCAATACGGCTGCGATGTACACCCGGGGGCGGCGCTGTGGAATCCCATATTCATGCGTGGAAGCCAATGAGTGCGAGACCACATAGCCAGCTTTCCTGATCCGTTTCACAATCCGCACCCTTGTCAGAGACAAATGTCAAGCACGTGAGCAGAGACAGTATGAGAGATGGTGTCAATGTCTGCACATGCATATAAGCGTACATGCACACATACATATATATATATATATTCATATGTATACGACACGTACATTGCATACATCTAGTGAGAGGGTGACTGAGGGGCGCATGGGAAGAGAGGGAGGCAGGGGAGGAGGGGAGGGGATAGAAATGGAGAGGGATGTATCTACACATACATATGTAGGTATGGCACTAGAGAACAACACCTATCATATTGTTTGGGCTATGAGGCTATGGGGCTATCGGGCTATGGGGCTATAGTGCCATGAGGCTATGAGCCTATAGGGCTATAGGGCTAAAGGGCTATGGGGCTGCAGGGCTATATAGGCTATAGGGCAAGGGCTACAGGGCTAGAGGGCTATAGGGCTATGGGGCCATAGGGCTATGGGGCTAGAGGGCTACAGGACTACATGGCAATAGGGCTGTAGGGCTATAGGGCTAGGGCTATAGGACTACAGGGCGATAGGGCTGTAGGACTGTAGGGCCATATGGCTTTAGGGCTTTGGGGCTATGCGGCTATAGGGCGGTGTCTATAGGGCTTTAAGGCTACATGGGCTACATGGGCTATATGGGCTCTTGGGCCATAGGGCTATGGCTATAGGGCTATAGGGTTGGTGGGCTATGGGGCGACAGGGCTGTAGGGCACCCATGCACCCCCAGGCACCACCTGGGCGCCCGGGCCCAGCCGCCGAAATCGGCGGCCCGGCTCACCGAACCATATGAATCCACGAGGACCCCTACAGAGGTAAGCTCTTATTGGGGAAGACATACACACGTAAGGGTGCGGTGTTTAGGCGACGGCCCGATAGCTGTATTCGAACTCATCGGCGTGGCGCGTGAGAAGTCCCTCCATGTTTTTTCCAGCAGGGCGACCTTGGGTTTCTTGGACTCAATGTACTGCACGCTCTTGCGAAGGTGGCCCCCGCGTTCGTCATCTTCTGGGGAAGATGCCGATGGGGCTCAGGAAGGGGCAGCGATGGAGGAGGAGGAGGAGGAGGAGGAGGTGGAGGAGGAGGAGGAGGAGGAGGAGAAGGAGGGGAGGGACCTCATTCGGGCCCACCCCCCCCTGAGACTCGGTTTATTTTCGGCCAGTTCGTCCTGCAAACCCAGGCTCGGACCTTGCTGGGACCATGGAGGGCAGGAAGCTCCAGCCACGTAGATGTCGACCTCTGGGGCGGACGCGTTCTCCGCGGACCCCAGGGGGTCCCCAGTCGCGTCATCGTCGTCGCGGCTGTCTTCGTCGTCGCCGCCCTCGTCGTCGAAGTGGGCGGGTGGGGAATTATACTTGAGATCCGGGTCAGGGCGTGCGCCAGCCGAAGGCAATGGATGGCGAGTGGTAATGTCATCATACATCACAGTAGGCTGCCACACCGTTGCGATCCTGTTCCTCAACTTCTCGTCCTTCTCGCATGCAAACTCTAGGGTCGTCTCGATGCCAGCGCGACGAAGGGCGATGCTAGGCGTCTCCAGGCCGCTGAAGCCGGTGCCAAGCCTGAGCTTGCCACGGAAGCTCGGCTTGTTCGCGTCGATCGGCTTCTTCACTGGCTTGATGGCTGGCTGAATCGACTTGCTCATTTTTATCGCAAAAAATATTATTATTTTTTTGGGTCACCGTTTTCACTTTGATTTTCTTTCCCGATTTCGTTGTGGCCCGCCTTGGGACGTGCGCCTCAAAATCCATATCTAGATCCATTGCCCCAGACGCCCTCAGGCGAAATCGAATCAGCTCTTGATCGAGGGCAGTGCTCATAATATCCTGATGAGCCGCCCACGCTACAGAAAGATGTTGATGGCGATGGTGATTATGGCGATGGTGATGGCGATGATGGTCATGGTCGCGATGAGAATGATGATGTTATGGCGAGGCCTGGGATGGAAGGGGCGGGGTGGCGACGGCAGTGGCCCCCATCGCACGTTGGGTCACCGTCGGCAGAGGCGCAGAGGGGCCAGCTCCAGGTCAAGACCCCCCCCGGGGTCCAAACGCACAAGTTTTTCGCGCGCCCGGCCGCGGCGGCGAGGGGGAAGTCCCAGGGGGGCCCCGCGGCGACGTGAAGGGGGAGGGGGATAAAGTGGAACGGCATGTTTCTACCTTCTCCAGAGCCCACGACCCCCACCTCTTCGCGGGCGGGGCTAGCGGCGCAGAGCGGCGGCGGCCTGCAGCGGCCGCAGCGATGGCTGGGGCCCCACCTCATCGGCGCCCTGCGCAGTAGAGAGGGAGAGAAAGAGAGAGAGAGAGAGAGAGAGAGAGAGAGAGAGAGAGAGAGAGAGAGAGAGAGAGAGAGAGAGAGAGAGAGAGAGAGAGAGAGCGAGGTGGAGTTAGCAGGAGAAGGCGAGAGAGGAGAAAGTGAGGTGGGATTAGCTAGAGTTCTCTGCAACTCGACGGATGCCTTGAAACCTTGCGCGCGGGCCCTGGCACCCCTCTGACCCTTCGCGGGACTTCCCCGTCAGACCGTCGCGTCGTCGTCGTCGTCGTCGTCCTTGTCCTCGTCCTCGCCCTCGTCGTCGTCGTCGTCGCATTCGTCGTCGTCAGCATTGCCCCTGGAAGGGTCAGTCCAGGGATTGTCCACAACGCACTTATACAATGTTTGCGTCGTGCGTCGAGTGCACTTACAAACTCAGATTGACCTCGCGTGCACTGGCCCGACGCAGCACCATCATCATCTTCATCGCCTTCTTTGTCGATCTCTGCCTCGACCTCAGCGGGTTTGGGCTCCTTTTTCGGCTTCTTACCCCTGGGGTTCTGAAACTCATCGCATTTTTCCTCTTGTCACTCGGGGAACTGAGGCCCGCCCGGAACGACGACTGGAAGTGGGGACTGTTCGGGTTCTTCAGGCTCTGAAGGACGTATTCGATCAGGTGGATACAGAGGGCATTTACGTGGCGCTCGTTGAAACATATCCTTATGTAGGGGGTCCTCTTGCCCAAGAAAGCCCCGGCGTTCTCCCCGTCGCTGTGCCAAATCTACGCCAAGACAACCGATGCAACATGAGGGCTTGATCTCTTCGTACAGAATTTTAGGAAGGCTGTTGTAGCACGTGGGCTCATTGTTGCCGTTGTCCCGGGACTTGGGAGTTACGTCGTCCACGCGCGGGGGGGCATCCTCGGTGTCTGGCTCCTCCCATCCCTCATCCTCGTCATCGTCCCCGTCGGTCTTGCCCCCCACCGCAACTCCATTCTTCCCGTGCGCCAGTTTCTTCTCCTTGAAGGGCAAGCCCCACCTTGGAACTGAAACCATTAAGCAACATAGCTCCGCCCCCCCCTCCGTCTCCTCGCCTCTCCTCCTCCTCCTCCACCTCCTCCCCCTCATCGTCATCATCATTATCCTCCTCCTCCTGCTTCTCCTCCTCCTCCTCATGCTCTCCCTTTTCCTGAACATCCTTCTCCTGGGCCCTCTTCTTCATCGTCGCCCCCCTCCTCTCCTTTATCGTCATCCTCCAGTGGCCATGGCTGGGGCCCCCGCAATTCTTTCCACGGGGGTAGTACCGCGAATGCAAGGCATTCTGATTTGTTCGTGCCTGGGTAGTTGAGCCTCTTCCTCTGTGGGGTGTCTAGCGGGCCGCTGGTTATCGCATGCATGGTCCACGCCTCTAGAGCGGCGGGGCGGCGGAGGTAGGGGGGGCGAAAAGGTCGGGGGCCGCGCCCAGGCGCCCGGGCGCCGCGCGCCCGGGCACCGCGATGACACAAAAAGTCAGACGAGAGGGAGGGGGGTGTCGAGAAGGAGGAGTAGAGGGGAAGACGGGGGAGACAGCGGACGTAGATGAGGAAGGGAGGTAGGGCGACGAGGAAGGGGGAGAAGGGCCAGGCGAAGGAGAAGGAGGAGGAGGAGGAGGAGGAGGAGGAGGAGGAAGGGAGAGGGAGAGGCGTGCCTGTTTCAAGGCCAGCGCGCCCTTCACGCGCGATTTGCGACACTTCACCGACTCCTCCTCATATGCAATCAGCACCTTCTTCTGACTCTGCCAATCTTTCTTCCCGTTGATGTCCTTCATTGTGTTGTAGAACTTCGTTGCGTTGCCAGTCTTCCCCCCGTCCAAGCAGATGAACACATCCCCCGTTGGTGACGTCCCATCTGGCCCCCCCTAGCTTTCACGTATGCAGAAACAAGCTTTTTGAAGCCTCTCCTTCCTCAGCGGCGAGATCCGGCGGTGCGGGTCTGCGATGGATTCGGCCGCGCCACGCGCGTTGAAGAATGGGCCGCGCGTGTTGTGGCCCGGGTTACCCTGGGGGTCGTCGTATTTCTTGAGCTGGTCCTCGAGGGGAAGGGCGAGGGGTCGGGGGCAATGGGGTCCTAAACCCCAGGACGGGGATTCCTCATCCTCATCCCCCTTCTTCTTCTCCTTATTCTCCGCCTCCTCACCCTCATCCCCCCTCTTCCCTCCGTAGCTATTTTGGTCCAGGCCGTTGTTGCTCATCCTTCCTCACTTCTGCCTCGCCCCTCCTAACTTAAACTTCTCCCTCCCCTCATTCGTTTCACTGTGGCTCAATCTTTCTTATGCGTCCCATGTCCTTTAACATGTCCCTCCCCTGGGACTCCGCATCAGGCTCTGCGACCAGGGTCACGTGGGTCTTGACGAGGCGCTGAGCGTAGTCTACCCAGTACTGTTCCTTGTCCTCGGGTAGCTCGATGGGCCGGCTCAGCTTGACCTCCATCGACGTGCGCTGGATTGTGCGCTGATCCTTCTCCTCGCCGTCGCCCGTCGCCCCCGAAGACCCCAGGGCCAATGCCGACGAAGCCGCAGCCGCCGCGGCGGCGCTCTCCTTGGGGAGCTCTGCATCGATCTCGTCCACCTTCTCCTTGATCGCCGCGTAGCCCAAAACCTCCTCGCACGACTTCCTGTTTTTGACGGCCATCTTGAACGCTGAGTCGAAGTCCCTGCCGTAGACGGTGTCGTTGACCAAGTTGACGAAGTACTCCTCTGCTTTCGAAGCTCCGGCCATCCACGAGCGGTCGGCTTCAGGCTCACCCGGGTAGTTGGTAAAGCCACGGCGGAACGCCTCGTGACACCTCAGATTCGCCCGAGCTTTCGTCGCAAAAACTTGTCCGAAAACTTACGACAGCGCATGAACTCGCCAAGCAAAAACTCATTGAAGGCTCTCTTGTACACGATGGTGTCGGCATAGCCCTTGTTCTGCCCCTTGTCGCCACCAAGGGCGCGCCCGCTGAGCTCATGCAGGCCAGCGACGCCCGTGCGCACGAAGTCCACAAAGTAGTTGATGGTCCAGACCTGGAGCTCCGTCGTCGTCGTCATCATCGTTGCCGTCGTGGTCGTCGCCGCCGTAGTCGCCGTCGCCACCGCTGCCGTCGTCGTCGTAGTGGGTGGTCGTCGGAGCAGTGCCTTGTCCATGTTGTTGGTGCACCTGGAGGTCAAGCTCTGCAGGGCCGCCATGCCGTTGAAGGGGCCGTCAACTCCGTAAGCGCCCTCGCACCATATGAGCACGCCCCTCACTTCTGGCACGGAGAGCAACACTTTGTGAAACGTCAAAGCCCTATCCACATAGTCCTTCGTCCGCGTGTCGTTCTCGGTGTTTTAACTCGATGCCATGCTGACGTGCTTATCGTACTCCTCGAAGATCTTCGCCGCGCTCAGCTTCTCGCCCCGCTGCGCCCCCAGCTTGTCCTGCTGGCGCAAAGGGGCGGGGCAAACGAGCGTGGGGGGGGGTGAGGTGATAAGGTGGGGCCAGGGGGGGATGAGAAGGAATCATGTTATTATGATGCATGCATGCGTCCTTGAAGTTCACGATGATGAAAACCCACTGGAATGCGGTGCGGGCCATGGTCCTGTAGTTCACAATGGTGTCTTCACGAATATGCATGCTGCGCCAGTAGCACTTGTCGGTGCCCTCCAGCAGCTCGAAGCGAAATGTCATGGTCAAGCAAACGGCGAGCCACTTCTTCATGACGTCGTCGCTGGCGCCCGCGTCGATGGCCTGCTCGATGCCAAATATCACCGCGTGCAATACCTCCTCCAGCGCCACGCGCTTGAGCCCCCCCCCCTTGTGAACATGCGGCTGGAAGTCTTTGCTCTCGCAGGCCACAGCCAGGACCACGTCGTCGACGCGGCGGGGCTCGTCAAACTTGTGGGCCACGAGCCTCTGGGCGTTTTTCTCGTTGATGGGCGCGCCCGGCGTTGGAGAGCATGCCATGTTGAGCCAGAAAAGATTCCCCGCGGCCTTGCAGTGCCCCGCCGATTTCAAGGCAGCCGCACATTGTTCTGCATTGTAGGGGGCCTGGATGCCAGAGAGCGGGCCCAGGTCGGGGTCGATGCCGCGAGGGTCCATCTGGGTAACATTACTGAAGTGCTTGTTGTCCAGGACCCTGGTGAGCGCCCGAGAGCAAGATGTGTAGTACTCCCTGTTCATCTCATCATCGGGCATGGGTACTGGTTGAGCGTCTGGGTTCTGCGCCTGCTGTTGTTGGGCACGGCCAGCTCCGCCACGCCCGGGGCGCGCGGCCCCCTGTCCTCGGCCGCCTCGGCCAGAGCGGCCAGCCATCGCGAAAACAAGGCCGCGCTGAGGTTGCGTCACACGCACAAAATTGTAAAAGGACCTGAAGGGTCTGAGCCACGTGGCACGCAGATCCACGACGTCAGCATCCACTTCCAGGCAATGGTGCCAGCCCTAGAGGTGGGTGCCCAACCTGCGAATCTACGCATGCGTATACATGATACCTCATCCCTCCTCATCCCTACTCATCCCTCCTCCTCCTCATCCTTCCTCATCCCTCCTTATCCCTCCTCATCCCTTCTCATCCATCCCCCTCTTCATCCATCCCCATCCCTCCTCGTCCTCTCCCCATCCCCTCAAGGAAGGCATTCGGCGATTAGGAGACTGACAGTAGGGGGGGCGTGCTAGTCGTGGGGTTGACGATTTTCGTTGTGTGTTCACAGCCCCCAGTTCGATCAAACAAGTTGCGCGCCCTTGTCGGCGCCAGGTCTGCGCTGCCGAGCGCCCGAGCAACCGCTGCCCCCAAACCGTCATCTGATCTTGGGAATGGTTACAGCACCCCTGGGCGGTCCAACAAGACGTTTCCAGGTTCCGGGCGGCCCCGAGAACTACAGCCAGGATCCCAAAAACGCTTGCAGCGCCCCAGGGCGATCCCGAGGGCACCTCCCGCCGAGAACGCTTACAGCACTCCTGGGTGATCCCGAAAACGCTTACAACACTCCCGGGCGATCCCGAGAACGCTTGCAGCACTCCGGGGCGATCCCGAGGACAGGCCACTACCCCGAGAAAGCTTACAACACTCCCGGGCGATCCCGAAAACGCTTCCACTCCGAAAACGCTTGCAGCACTCCCGGGCGACCCCGAGGGCCGAGAACGCTTGCAGCACTCCCGGGCGATCCCGAAAACGCTTAATCCAGAGCAAAGTTACAACGCTCCCAGGCGATCCCGAAGTTCCGACCGACGGCGACCCTGAGAACGCCTACAGCGCTCCCGGGCGATCCCGAAGTTCCGTTGGTTTGGGGCCAGCTTCCGGAGCGCAGGCTGCTGTAAGGGGGGGGTGAAGTTGACCCCCCCCTCACAGCGCTCTGGGGCAACCCCGAGCGCCCTGAGGGCCCCCAGTCGTCCCTGACAAGGCCCCCCCCCCTCTTACCCCCCCCCTCTTAGGAGCTCTGCCCAGGTCGCGCCGGGGGCGCCGGGGGGTCGATACAACGCTCCCGAGCGCACCAGGGCGCTGTAAGGGGGGGGTCAACTTGACCCCCCTCTCACAGCAGCCCCCCTGCAGGAACTGGGCGCAATTTTCAGAGACCACACATGCTGCTCGTCGCGCGCGCGTCGTCGATCTTCGCGATGACCTTGGCAAGCATGCCGCTGGTGAGCATGTTGCGCTGCAGCGGCCTCGCCTTGGGCGCGTCGTCGTCAACGTCGTCGCCGTCGTCGCCGTCGTCGCTGTCCCCCTCCTCCCCCTCCTCCTCCTCCTCCTTCTCCTCCGCATGCCGATCCCTTGCCGATCTCCTCCTCTTGCCGATCTCTTGCCGATCTCCTCCTCCTCCTCCTCCTCCTCCTCCTCCTCCTCCTCCTCCTCCTCCTCCTCCTCCCTCCTCCTCCTCCTCTCCCCCCATATCCCCCCCCCCCCCCCTCCTCCCCCACCTTCCCCCTTGCCCCTCCGAGGCTGGCCTCGCGTGGGGCAATCAAGCCCACGGCGCCCATTCGATCCCCATTCGATCGTGCGCTACGAACGATTCCACGAAATGCATCAATAGATCCATCAACAAGCTCCATTTTGGATCGGGTGGCCGCCTGCGCAGTTTTCGCGACGATGTCTACCGCGGCAGATTTTTTTTTGAAATCAGGCGATATCCACAACTTCCTGGGCGTACTGAGGGGGGACTTGTATCTGACGATAGGTCCAGGGCCCTTAGGTGACCACAGATCTGGAGACACGATGCGCCCACCAACAAGTATGGCGCGCCACAATATCCGATCTCCTGGATTCGTCGGGTCGCCCACGACAAAAACATTAGAATTGATGCGTTGATCCGCTGCCCCTGTCATCAGGGACACACGCGCATGTGAGTCGGTCTTCGCTTCCAGATACCCCGCGCACATTCGTTTTCTGGCTGCCACCCCACTGCCACCCCGCCCCCCGCACGCCCAGTGGAAGCGGATTCAGCAGGCAGCAGTTGTAGTGTCATATCATGCCATAGTCATTGGTATGCTTCATAAGATTGTCTGACATCAAGTCTCTTTGCACGCACACTCGTAGACCCCGCAATTGATATTTTGGTAGAGGCTCCCCTCCAGCACGTCGGATATCTTTGTTGCGTGCCCGTTGCTGCCGTTGTTTATCTGTTTTCACATGTTGGTCTCTGAACTTCTGGGCTTCGCGCTTGAGCTCGTCAGTAATCTCATCCGGGGGTAACTGCTTGCCCAGATGACCTTGCAGTTTCTTGCTCGTGAATTTGCCGCCGTTGAACTCGATATCTTTGTTATGTTTACTCGTCGGCGCAGGTTCGACGTCGCCAGCATCGGGGTTCGGGCGCTGTCTCTTGGCCACGGCAGCGATTCTACTTACTTCGAGCCTTCGCTTCCTGATGAAATTAGATTATGTTTTCTCTCGCTTGGACCCTCGCTGTGCCCTGGCGTCGATACGTTCCCGAATTCGCCGTCGACTCCATTCAAAGTTAGAGGCCAAAATTGTTCGGGCCTTTGACATCAGCTCGTTCTCGAGGTCATTCCTATCTAATAGCAGCTTTCGTAAATCGTTCTTCAGGCACGTATTTCCATGCTCCTGGCCCCCTGCAATCCCCCAATTAAGTTTAGAGAAATGTTGTTCTACCCCCGAAGTGGCCCCTCCGTGCGCCAAGCCCTCTAGCACGAGAATGCCAAGCCCACTGCTTTCATGCGTTGATCGTGTTTGTATGTGAAGCTTGCTGCGTTTGAGAGCTAATGCCCATGCTTCCATTGTGCCGCACTTCTGCTCGATATACATCTTCTGTGCTATGGGTTGGAAGCGCAGGAATTGCTCCTGCTGGGGGATAAGGGGGCGTCCGATTTTGAACGGGGGGAGGTGGGCGGTAGTAGAGCGATGCAGGACGGCGTTTCCTCATTGTTTCAAAGCCCGGGGCTCCTTCACCATAGGGAAGTCCTGGTCGCAGGTGGCGCACGGCGTGCGAATATGTCTGTCACGGTGCTTCGCGAACTCCGCCGTCTCCTCCTGCGTCTGGCCCGGGCTCTTCCTCTCGGACGCGCGCAGGGCGAACGATTGGACAGCTAACGTCGCTTCGAAGTTGGGGAACTCTGCCTCTAAAGGCTCCAGGGTCACTTTGGCCCGGGTCTTCATCCTGTCCTGGCGCCGGCGGATGACCGCGTCCGAGATGTTGCCCCCGAACGTGCAGTGCCCGTTCGTCCTCTGGATAATCTGGGGGCGGGGGCGGGGATTTGGTTAGTCAGGGGGGGGGGGCCAAGAGAGGGATGCGGAAAATTCAAGGCCTCTGGGGGCCCGTTACGCCCAAGGCCATCAACACCACGCCCTTGTCCCCCGAGCATTCGTTCATTTCTTGGGGGCCAGAGCCAATCCCGCGGATAGAGACTCCAGGGGGCAAATGCGTCGCTTTGGTTACCCGGGTGTCCATTTTCTTCTTGGGCCGCTCCAGCGCGAATGCCGCGTAGCCCTCTTGAGCGCAGTCCCCATTTGGGCCAAAGAGGCTCTGAAGGCGATCCGCGAATGCTTCCAGCTCTGATGCAACCTGGCAAACGTCGACGTTTTCGTCGTCCACAAATTCCTTGAATGTCATGGCTTCGTCGGCAGCGTCCGCCATCATCGCGCTTTGCAGATAATTCTCCATGTGCAAGAAATCCAAATACCGTTTTGCATGTTTTGCTGGGTCCGTCCCTTGCCTGTCAATTATTGTTAGTTGTGCAGTGGTGATCATTGCATCGATTAGCAGCGCGTGTCGCCCAAGCGTCTTCTGCAAACAGTGAGCGCGGTGTTTGGCGGAGTGCAAGCTCTTGATGTTGTTGCAAGCTGCGCCGTCACAAATTTTCTTAACTTGTTCGTGGAATGTTTGTCTCAAACTCTTGGACCAAACAATCATCTGAATTATTGCAACGTCGTATTTTTGTCTGCCCCCCTGTCACGACCTCTCCAAAATTTCGTCCATGAATTTATCACAGCAAAACGTCCGTTTGAGAGAGCGCCCTGCACGGTGCATCATGTCCAGCGCTGGTACTTTTAAAATCTTGGTGAGGGGGTCATGGCCGTCACACTTCAAACCTTCTCGCACTAACCGGCATGCGAGGTTTTCATAAGACGCGGCATCGTGAATGACTTGAGTCACGCTGTCAAGTATGTGTTGAAACAACTCTGTGTCCAGTGTGGGTCTCGCGTTGCCCTCTTCTGGCTTGATTGCCAAAATTCTGAGTAGCAAGCCGCGTAGTGATTTCTCGGCTAGCCTTCACGCAACTCGCAGCACCGCCTTTGACGCCATCCAATGCACCAAATTGGCCCGTCCTTACATTGTAGTTGAGTCTACAGACGCGTATCTAAGTACTAGAACTGAATCGTTTTCGTCTCTCCTCCAAGATATTCTTTTGGCAGCTTTCAGCGCCTGTCTGTCCAATTCCCGCATTGATTCAGCAAGACACCATCTCATTTTAATCACCTTATCTCTTCCACCAACTCCTTTGACCCCGGCCGATGGAGATGACCCCTCCCTGACGTGCTTCAGAACCTCGGTGAAATCGTCAGCCTCCGGAGCCCCCAGTGTAGGCGTTTTGTTCACAACGCTGATGCCCAGCATTTTGTAAACGTTAGCTCTGTGACCCCAAGATTCCTCGCGTCTCTTAACGCGAAATGTTCGAAAGAAGTCCACTTGCCTATTCAAAAGCCACTGGTGTGTCAGGCGGGTCAGGCGGCGGCTTTGGGGGCCCTTTGGGACGATTCCGACGCGCCCTGAGAGCTTCCGGGGAGGCGCGAAAGGGAGGGGGCGATAACGGGGTGAGAACTCCTTGGGGCGACGGAGCGCGGAGCGCAGGCGATCAGATATTTCGACATTGCATTTCCCAAGCGAAGCTTTACCCCCTGCGCAGGCAATGCAGCCCAATAAGGGTTTATCACCATGAACCGAAGACTAAATCCAGCTATCCTTCAGGAGGGCCCTCTTGCCTGGCTCGACGTCAGTGTCCAAAACGCGCATGTCTTTGGTGACCTGGGGGTGATCATTTTCGGGGGAGGCTCTGGTCCCGGGGGCGATGTCAATCCTGCACTCCTCATCCAACGTCTGCCTCTGTCCCCGGCGCCCCCGCGCTTCAATGTGCCACCCCGAGAACCAGAGGAAATGTGGAGCGCAGGCTCTTGTCGAATTCTAGGATCGAGCACGTATTGCAATTGTCGGAGGAAGTACAAGTGCCCATATGCTTCCGGCGGAAGCTCTCCGTCAGTCGCATCGTACTTCCAAGCGCAGCACTCCCTGCACAGGACGCCCGCGGGGGGCCCAGGGAGGTCCGGATGGGAAGAGGGATGAGGGCATGCGGCAGGACAGGGATAAGGGCACGAGGGAGGGATAAGGGCATGAGGCAGGGGGGCACGAGGCAGGGGGCTGGGAAGAGGGTCGTGGGCGGGAGGGCGCAGAGGGCATGTCTGTAGATGGGCGTGCTTTGACACTGGCTCCTTGGGAACGCGCCGCTGGCGCCGTTATTGGTCGACATATATCAGGGGGCAAATCGAGGTCTAGATCCATATCTACAAGGCAACATGAGCATTGAGAAGATCAGCTGCGTGGCACGAGGAGGAGGTGGAGGATGAGAAGGAAGAGGATAACAAGACATCGGAGAAAACCCACAATCATATTCTTGTTGGGGCTATAGGGCTATAGGGCTGTGGGGCTATAGGGCCATAGGGTCATACTGTTATCGGGCTATTGGGCTGTGGAGCTAGAGGGCTTTAGGGCCACGGCTACAAGGCTATAGGCTACAGTGCTATTGGGTTATTGGGATATAGGGCTGCAGGGCTATAGGGCTATAGGGTTATGGGGCTATGGGGCGATAGGGCTATGGGGCTATAGGCCTATAAGGCTATAGGGCTACAGGGCGATAGGGCTTTCTGGCTAGAAGGCTGCAGTGCCATAGGGCTGTAGGTCTATAGGGCTATAGGGCTATAAGGCTATAGGGCTATAGGGCTATAAGGCTATAGGACTACAGGGCGATAGGGCCGTATGGCTGTAGGGCTATAGGGCTATAAGGCTATGGGGCCGTGGGGCTATAGGGCTATGGGTCTATAGGGCTATAGGGCTTTGAGGCTACGGGGCTATAGTGCTATGGTGCTATGAGACTATAGGGCTACTGGGCTGCGTGGGCTATATGGGCTATTGGGCTGTTGGGCCATAGGGCTATGAGCAAGCTCTGATTGGGGAACGAGACTGCAAGACTTCCCAGCCTCAGCAAGGGCGGCGCCTCGCGAGGAGGCACGAGGAGAATGACTTAGAGGAAAGGGGCGGGAGGCAGAGTGGCGGAGGACGAGTGAAATGCGATCCGACACTTCGTCAGCGACGTCGTCGTCGTCGTCGCCGATGGCGGGCGACGACGAAGGACGAATGACGAACGACGAACGACGACGACTGCCGTCGCTGTCGTCGCCGTCGTCGTCGCCGCCGCCGACGTCGACCACAACTGCTTATCAGCCTGGGCGCGAGTGGCGCCTCTTCTATTGGCTATGGCAATGGGGTCCGGCGCGGGGGCCCCAGGGCGTCGGCGATTCTTATGACGACGATGCCGACGGTGCCGACGATATTCCATGCGCGAGCCTGAATGTTGGTGCTGCTGGTGGCGGTGCTGATGGTGTTGGTGCTGCTGCTGGTGCTGCTGTTGGCGCTGCTGGTGGTGGTAGCGCGTGCTGCTGCTGCTGTTGGTGTTATTGTTGATGTTGATGGTGCTGCTGCTGGTCGTGCTTGTGGTGCTGCTGCTGTTGCTAGTGGTGGTGCGGTGGTGGTGCTGCCGCTGTTGGTGGTGCCGATGCTGCTGACGCTGCTCTCTTGGGGGCCTCTTGGGGTGTTGTCGGGGCTCTCTCATTGCCCTCTTGGGGCTCTTCTGAATGGTCTTGGGATCCTTCGGGGGCTGCGGGGATCTCAGGGCCCTCCTGGGGCCCTCTTGGGGCTCTCTTGCAGGCCTCTCGCAAGCCTTGCAGGGCCTATTGGGGCAATCAATATTGGGGGCAATCGATCACAAGAGGGGGGTCCGATTGAGCCCTCAAAGTGGCCTCTTGGGCCGCTCTTGGGCCGCTCTCGGGGCGCTCTCGGGCGCTCCTGGGGCCGTAATGGGGGCCTCTTGGACCCGTCCTGGGGCTGTCTTGGGCCATCTGGGCACCATCTTGAGGCTTCAAAAGCGAGTCGGAAGTCAGGAAGCAGGAAGGCCAAATCCAAGAATTCCTTTCACGGAAGCACTTGGGGCCGTCTTGTAGCATATTCGGCTATCTTGGGCAATATTTGGCCATCTTGAGCTATCTTGCCCCGTCCCGGCCCAGGGGGGGGGGGGCGCTGCGCGAGCGCGGCCACGACGGCGACGACGACGACGGCGGACGACGACGCCGACGAGGATGGAGAGGGCCAGGAGGAGGCGCCAGGATCCCCCGGCAGACCACCACACCCCCCTGGCAGGCCCACGAGGAGGAGGCGCCACGACCCCCCAGGAGGAGTCGCCACGATCCCCCAAGCGCCCCTTTCCCCACAGGCGGACCTGGACCCACGCTGTCCGTCCTCTGCCATTCTCTCCTCCCCCCTCTTCCTCCTCCTCCTCATCCTCCTCATCCCCTTTCTCCGTCTACTCACGCTTCTACCTTGTCGCAATCCTCCTTCCACCCTCTCAGATGGGGAGAGAGTAAGAGCAGTGGCAGCTTGTCAGGCTCCCCATCGCTCAGCGCCCTGTCGTTGTCTAGCTGGGCTGCGTTTCCCCGGAGTCGTGGGCGTCCTGGCTGGCTGGCTTGTCCCAATTCTCGAGGTCGGGCATCCAAGTATCGTCAGACGGTGCATGTCCACCCAGGGCGCCCAGCATAGCATCGCCATCTGGAGGCTGCGTGTCATCGGGCGGGAACAAAGGAAGCGAGGGCGGTGGCGGCGAGTCCTCTGGCACTTCGATGGCCTGGGAGGCTCCTTGACGCCGCAGCTTAGGCATCCATCCCGATTGTGGCACAACATCCATCGGCCTTTTTGCTGAGCCTGGCCGCTTCTTGGGAATTGAATGTGGCAAAGCCGATGATGACGCCGCTGACCCGGACGCTGGCGCAGCAGGAGCAGGGTCGTAGCCGCTGATGATGCCCCCGCCGCTGCTGCCCAGCGAAGCCGCTGCCGACGCTGCCCCGGACGCTGGCGTAAAGGGTGTCTTCCACGCTGGCGGCGCCGCTGCCGCTGATGCTACCCCCGCCGACGCTGCCCCTGACGCCGGCGTAGATGGTGTCCTCGCCGCTGGCGTTGCCGCTGATGCTGACTTCGACGCCGCCGCCCACGCTGGCCTAGTAGAAAGTGTCTTCGACGCTGGCGTTGCCGCTGATGCTGCCGTCGACGATGCTGCCCCGACGCTGGCGCAGCCGCTGATGATGCCCTCGCCGACGCATCCGCCGACGCTGGCGTAGAAGGTGTCTTCGGCGACGCTGGCGTTGCCGCTGGTGCTGCCCCCGCCGATGCTGCCTCCGACGCAGGCGCTGTTGGCTCGGGCGTTGATGCCATATCCGGAGTGGCTGCACGGGGCATGGCGCTGCGCTCTCTGTGTGGCCCCATCGGTTCGATCAGGTCTCTCATGATGTTCACTGGAGCCGTCGATTCGTCGGAATTTCAAACTGGTGCCAATCCCAGCGATTGTTGTTGACCTGGTAGAGCGCCCCTTACTTCGACCTGCGCAACGAGGTTGAAACCGCTGGCCCAAGCATGATGGGCGCCAATCTCATTAGTTCTCCCTCTCTCTCTCTCTCTCTCGCTCTCTCTCTCTCTCTCTCTCTCTCTCTCTATCTCTCTCTATCTGTATCTCCCTCTCTCCCCCCCCCTTTGCCTCCCTCTCACCCCCCATGCCTCCCCCTTCCTCGAACTCGTGGGTTTATGTTTCGTTTTGTGGGTCAGCGGGCATGGGCGGAAGCCGTAGTGGATACGCAATCTCTTGCCTGGCCAGGAGGGAGATTTGGCACATTGATTCTGACGCGAAGGTTCGGCGTCGGCTTCTCTGCATGCACTGGTTCTGGCTCGGGCTGAGCCGGAGGGGGCCGTTCCGGTGGATCCATTGAACAACCAGGGGAAATCGTAAAATTGATTTCTAGGCCGCCACCCCCGTGAATCCCCCTACCCTTCATGAGCCTTCTTCTGCTGCTTCGCCCCCCGCAGGCTCGCGTTGGCCAGCGGGCCCCCCGCGGCGCCCCGCAATTCAAAACCAGGACATTGCATGTCCCATGACCAATGGGGGGCTCGGCGGGGGCGGCCGAAATGCTCATTCAGGATTTCCCCTGGTTGGTTGTGATCTGGAACAACTTGGGCCTGAACCGCTGCCGACGGCGGCGGCGGCGGCGGCGACGGTGGCAAGGACTACGACGACGACGACGACGACGATAACGACGATGACGACGACGACGCGACGGCGACGACGAAGACGCACCACGACGACGTCGAGGACGACGACGACAACCACAACCAGGACGACGACGACGACAATGGCGGCGACCATGCTGTAAGGAGGGCCTCCGATCAGCGCCCTCACCGGTGCCGACGCCGACGCCACCGCCCCGGCGGCGTGTAATAGGCATATATGTTTTGAATGATTCGTATTCATATGTTCATTTGCATACATGTATGTATGTGTATTTGAATTTATGCATGTACATATGTATGTAAGCATATACCAAAGTTATAAGTATATATGTATATATGATGATGTTGATGATGATGGCGATGATGATGATATGTATTTCAAACGGCCCAAAAGGCAGTCGCCGAGGCAGCGGTGGTAGAAGCAGCGCCGCGCGGCCCTGCACAGGCGCGGCGGGCGCAGGCGCGGCGTTGAGGCGAGAGCGCCACTAAGAGGGCGGGGCGGATGGGATTCCACGCCAGAGCACCCCGTCGCGCGGTCGCGCCGCAGCATGGCGATGCGGAAGGCAGCGATGTTCACGGCAGGCACGAACCAGCGTTCGGGCTCACACGGCCTCACCGTGAGGGGGAAGACCCCATCGCCCGAAAGAACTTGGACCCCCCTCGGCCCCAAAGACGGCACCCCACCGTGACGGTAAACCGCCCGCGGGGTGGTTGGAGCCTCCAGGGGGCCTGTGGCAAGGCCAAGGGCGGGGCCCCGCCGACCAGTGCCATCATTGCTCGAGCCTGCGGGCGGGCGTTGCGTGGGCATGTGCATGATGCTGAAGGTGGCGATGGAACAATGTTGAGGACGAACATATTCAATCACTTGTATCACCCAGTACAGCCATCATCCTCATCATCTTCGCCACCATCAAAACCTTCCAACGCCAATTGCAATCATAAGTTCCTTATAGAACTCACCAACGCGCGCGCGGGTGACACGTGTCACCCGCGCGCGCCCATTGGACACCGTTAAGGGTTCATTTTAATTGTTAAACCAACATGGCGACTGTCCTAATGTTGAAACGTAAGAAACCACATGTTGAATCCAAACTCCAATCGGTCACCGTTAAGGGTTTAGTTTCGTTTCCAAGCCACGTGGCGACTTCTCGATGGTGGACAACACAGAACTCCCCAACCAACGCGCGTCCGTCCATCACTTCAAAGGCGTTTCCATGGGCAACATGGTGACTTCTCCAATGTTGGAACCTAAAGACCTGCCTGTCAACCTTCAAACCCAATCGATCACGCTTAAGGGTTCACTTTAGTTCACAGGCCAACATGACGACATTTGAACGGTGGATAGATAAGAGAGAACCCATAACGCGCGCGCGCCCAGCGGGTCACCCGACATCCGCCCCGTAAGATTTAATGCTTCGCTTTGGTTTCCAGGCCAACATTGCGACCTTTCGGTGGCGGACGCTACAGAAGTGGTTAATTTTCGATACTTGGTGATGGTTGATGATGGTAGTGATGAAAATGGACGCTTGCTGATGGTGAAGGATGATGGATGGCGCATCAGTAGATGTTCAGAATCCCCGAGGGAAGGAGCGGATGCGCGGTGGGAGGGCTGGCTCTTCCGAGCGGCGCCTCCCCCCTCGCTGAGTTTACTGCCGTCCGCCCTTGAAGGCAAAGTCACCGAGGTGGCGGTTGTACCAGCAGCGCTGCACAGCCGATGGCGATGATGGATGGTGGGTGTTGGGTGATGATGTGTGGTGGTATGTAAAGATGATGGGTGAATGGGTGATAGGCGCTGTAAGGTTCAAGATTGTGTGATGTAATGTGTGAATAAACGATGGATGATGGAATGGGTGATGGATGCAATGGGCGAATGGATGATGGATGTATGATGATCGAAGATAATGGGCGATGGATGAACGGGCGATGGAATTGAAGATCGATGGGGAAGATGAATATGATGATGCTGATTATGTAATATGACGTAGACTGATGTATGGTGCATGATGTATGGCGATCATCATCATTACCATCCTTCACCACCCCCCAAGCCCCAGGGCACTGGGCACGCCCCTATCTGCAGGGCAGCACCCCAGCGCGCCGCCCCCTCCGCCCCGACGACTTTATTTCGGCGTCGTCGTCGCCCCCCCCCCTCCCCCCTCTCCCTCTCCTCAGCAGCCCAGCGCGCTGCCCCCTCCGCCCCGACCACTTTATTTCGGCGTCGTCGTCGCCCCCCCTGTACTTTTCCCCGGCAGCCCAGCGCGCCGCCCTCTCCGCCCCGACCACTTTATTTTGGCGTCGTCGTCGCCCCCCCCCCATCCCCCTCTCCCGAGCAGCCCGGCGCGCCGCCCCCTTCGCCCCGACCACTCATTTCGGCGTCGTCGTCGCCCCCCCCCCCTTCTCCCCAGCAGCCCAGCCCAGCGCACCGCCCCCTCCGCCCCGACCACTTTATTCTCTTGCACAGGGTGTCTAGAGCTCCGACCATTTTATTTCGCGTCGCTCCCCCCCCCCGCGTCCTCAGCGCCAGAGTGGGGCCCCCGCGCCGTGGCTCTCTGCCCCAAGCCCCCCCGCGTCCCCAGCGCCCCAGCGGGGGCCCCGCCCACTGCCCCCTCCGCCACGAACGCTTTATCCCGCGTCGCCCCCCCCCGCCCCCCCGCGTCCCCAGCGCCAGTGTGAGGCCCCCGCGCCGTGGCTTTCTGCCCCGAGCCCACCGCGTCCCCAGCGCCCCAGCGGGGGCCCCGCCCACTGCCCCCTCCGCCACGAACGCTTTATCCCGCGTCGCACCTCCCCCCCCTCCGCGTCCCCAGCGCCAGTGTGGGACCCCCGCGCCGTGGCTCTCTGCCCCAAGCCCCCCGCGTCCCCAGCGCCCCAGCGGGGCCCCCGCCCACTGCCCCCTCCGACACGAACGCTGCATTACGCGTCGCCCCTCCCCCCCTCCGCGCCCCCAGCGCCAGAGTGGGGCCACCGCGCCGCGGTTCTCTGCCCCGAGCCCCCCCGCGCCCCCAGCGCCCCAGCGGGGGCCCCGCCCGCTGCCCCTTCCGCCACTAACGCTTCATCCCGCGTCGCGCCGCACACCACCTCCCCCGCCTCCCTCCCCGCGTCCCCAGCGCCCCAGTGGGGGCTCCGCCCCGTGCCCCCCCCGCCCCGACAATTTTATTCCGCGCCGCGACGCGCGCCGCCTCCCCCCTTCCTCCCCTTTTCCCCAGCGCCCCAGTTGGACACCCGCCCCGTGGCCCTCTGCCCCAAGCCCCGCCCAGCGCCCCCTCCGTCCCGACAGTTTATTCCGCGTCGTGGCACACGCCACCACCCCTCCTCTCCGCGCCCCCAACGCCCCAGTGGGACCTCCGCCCCGTGCTCCCTCCGCTCCGAGCACCGCGTCGCGACGCATTATTATGCCTTGCGCACCACGGCACGCGCGCGTCCCCCCCGCTCCTTTTATTCCGCGTCGCGACGCACGCCGCCCCCCCCGCCCTCCCAACCTAGGACTTGGGCCCCGTTGCTGGGCCCAGAGGGCGATGCCTTGCCCCCTCCTTCCCCCAACCTCCTCCACCTCCCCCTCCTCATCCTCCTCCCCCCTCTTCCTTTTTGTGCAAGGGCCACGGCGCACGCGCCACTTGTTTGATATCGTCCTGGGGGAAAAAATATGAGGAGATGTGTTAGCTGGGTGAAAAATTAGCACCCTTCAAGCATATCGGCGGGGCCACGGTCCAAAACACAAGAGATTTGCCACATTTCTGAAACATCCGGTGGCACCCCTCATGCGGATCGGCGGGGTCAGGGTCCAAAAACATAGGGGATTTGCCACATGTCAAAAATTCAATGCACATCGGCGGGGCCAGGGTCAAAAAGCACATGGGATGTACCACATGTTTGAAATTCGGCGGCGCCCCTCGCGCAGATCGGCGGGGTCGGGGTCAAAAAAACACAAGATGTGCCGCATTTCTGAAATCCGGTGGCACCCCTCACGCAGATCGGTAGGGTCAGGGCCCAAAAACATGGGTGATTTGCTACATGTCAACAATTCGGTGGCACCCGTCATACAGATCGGCGGGGCCAGGGTCCCAAAGCACATGGGATGTGCCGCATTTTCGAAATCCGGCGGCACCCCTCATGCAGATCGGCGGGGCCAGGGTCCAAAAGCGCAGGGGACTTGCAACATGTCTGACACCCGGCGGCACCCCTCGCGCAAATCGGCGGGGCCAGGGCCCAAAAACAAAAGAGATGTGCCAAATTTCTGAAATCCGGTGGCACCCCTCACGCAGATCGGTAGGGTCAGGGCCGAAAAACATTAGTGATTTGCCACATTTCAACAATTCGGTGGCACCCATCATACAGATCGGCGGGGTCAGGGCCCCAAAGCACATGGGATGTGCCACATTTTCAAAATTCGGCGGCACCCCGCATGCAGATCGGAAGGGGTCAGGGCCCAAAAGCACAAGGGACTTGCAACATTTCTGAAAATCGGCGGCACCCCTCGCGCAGATCGGCGGGGTCAGGGGCCAAACGCTGTTTGACGGTATTGGACCTCTTGGAACAAACCGCCATGGCATGAAATGGCATGGCGTATGGTATTTTTTTTTGTTTTGGTCCATCCAGGTGAAGAACGGCTGGCCCGCGAAACTTCTCATTGCGAAGACGCCAACAAAAAGGCGCGAGCACTGATGCCAGCACGGATGCACTGATGCCAGCCGACCCGCTATATACTGATGCACGTATGCCAGTACTGATGCACTGATGCACTGATGCCAGCCGACCAGCACTGATGCACTGATTCCAGCACTGACGCCAGCCGACCCGCGATGTACTGATGCACTGATGCCAGCGCTGATGCACTGAAGCACTGATGCCAGCCGACCAGCGCTGATGCACTGATGCCAGCACAGATGCCAGCACCTGCAGAGACGATGGCTGCGGGCTCAGCGGGCATGCGGATGCACTGATGCCAGCACCTGCAGAGACGATGGATGCCAGCACTGATGCGCTGATGCCATCACCTGCAGGGACCCGCAGCCAGCCAGCACTGATGCCTCGTCATTGACTGGAGGCTGCGGGCTCAGCGGGCCCGGAGGCGATGGGCTCAGTCGAATTCGCAGGGGATCTGCACTCGGGGGGGATCCAGTAGCGCCCGCACCTCTGGATGCGGATGGCCATCTAGTAACCGCATGGGGACGGGCCCCGGGGAGGGAGTGGATGGCGACACCAGGGGCGCGAAGCAACGTCTTCTCGGGCATCCGTCGCCCAACCAGCCCATAACTAACAGGTACACATGATTGGAAGCATCTCCTCATGAGGTCGAGGGGGGGGGGGAGGGATGAAGGGTGAGGTCAGCGAGAGTAGAAGGGGTCTGAGGAGAGGGGGAGGGACGGGCTCCTCGGGGCTCAGGATCAGGAGTAAGCGGTACATTACATCGCCGTAGAGGTCTGCGAACACATCTACCATATCAGTGGACGCATCGATGTTTGGTGGTTCGCAGTCCAACCACCAGATGCGTTCCATGCCCCTCTCTGCCACATCGCGCCAATTGGTCGGCGTCAGGAGGCCGTGGGGGCGGGGGCGGGGGCGAGGTTGCGAGCGGCCGCGGGGCGCCGCCAGGGGGTCGCCAGCTCGCCCTGGAGACCAGAAAGACCTGGGGACCCCCTGCCCACCCCCCCCCCCCCCCCCCCCCCCCCGCAACCTCATTCCCACCCCCCTCCCGCCCCGCTGCCCGGATGCCTGTGATACTGAGCGGTGGGCATCCGGTCAGGAGATGGCTGCCCAAACGCTTGAATTGGCTTGCCAGCGCAGCCGCTGGCAGCTCTCGAGGGCGAGGTGGAGGGATGGCGAACGCGGCGTGAAACATGCCAGCTGAAACTGCAGCACATGCACGCGCAGGGTGCGGTCCTATGCGATGCTATGCTGCGCTATGCGATGCTATGCGAGGCTATGCAATGCTGGCACCTCCCACGGGCCCCGCAGCAGCACGATCGAGCCCCCCCCCCCCCCCCTCCTCCTCAACGAATGCCCTCTCGGTCCTGTCCCCTGTGCGCGCGAGCAGCGCGCAATGATGTAGCGTGCGAAATTGTCCGATGATTCACGCACGTGCGCTTCCCAAGGGTATTGTTTGGATTCACTGCTCATCAGCTGCGTACTACTACTACTACTCCTCCACGAATCCGAGCCGCGCCCCCCCCCCCCCCCCTGCTTCGGAGCCCCCCCCCCGTCTTCGCCGCCGGGCGCGGCTCGAGGAACTGGCGCGCCATGCCGCAGCCAGGGCCCCGCCTGACTCGCAGCCCCCATGCGCGCGCCATCAGCGGCGCCCCCGCTTCGGCCCAGGCCCGAACGCATATTCCGTTCGCCCCGCCGCCTTTTAGGATCAAGCAAATATCCAGTCAGGACCGAGAGGGGGCCCCGCCCAGCGGCGCATCCCAGACTTCTAATTCGCACAGCTGACTAGTCAGTCAGGCCGTCCCAAACTTATACTTCGCTCAGCGTCATATCCCGATCAGCAGCAGATTTCGCTCGTCGGCGCCCAGTCTGCACTGCCGCCGCTTCCATGGTGCCAAACGATGAGAGTCTGGACATGGCTTGCTTCTTTCGAAAGGGGCTGTATCAGATCTAACGCTCGATGTGATGGAAGCTCACAGTACTGCCCGATGTATGGATATGCACAGTTGGGGACTCGAGTTCGCGACGGCAGACATCCTGCGGCTCAAAGACGTGGAGGTCCCGTTGCAATTGAATGGCCCATTGCTCGTTGCGATGTCGAACTTGTGGCCGCCTTCAGATTGCAGAGATTATTTGCGGCGCTTGATCAGAGACTATGCTGGGCTTTGGCCTGGTTCTTCTGATCAAGGACATTACTTCCAGTCGAGTTGCTTCGAGTCGGCATTGGGCCAATTGTCAAGAGGAAGGGCGACAGTGGTTTCGGCCACCCGCCGATAGGGCACTCTCATTGCAGGGGGGGCTCCAGCCCTGACTGCGCCAATGTTCAGCGTTCCAGGGTACGAACCGAAGGCCTGCAACCACCATCATGCTCAGGCACTCCACCAGCCCCAAGGTGGACGGGAGCCCCAAGTGCGGGTGAACCACAACGGGCCATTGGAACCCCTCGGTTCCTTGACGCCAGAAGGGAAGTTCGTTCGTGTGGAATGCTGTGCGTCGGCGACCGCATTGGGCTTCAGAGTTGTTTTCCTTGCTGAACGGGATGCAGCTCGTTCGCACGGTTGCGCCCAAGGGGTTCGCAGGCTTCTCTTCGAGAGTGTGGGTCTGCCGCTGCAGTACAATGCCCCGTATGGGCGCCCGCCGACACTGCGCTCGCTGACAGGCTATGCGGGCACATATGAAGATTTCGCCGATTACGCAGAGGAGCGCGGGCGTAGAATAGCACCGTGTACTCGCCAGGCGCATTCATATACCAAGCGCTGGCCTCCCGCGCGTCCGCCACGAACGCCGCGCCGAGGCGGCGCGGCAGTCGATGCCTGTTGCCCGACTTTGTCATGGACCCAATCGGCTCCATAACCTGCACGATCAGAAGCAAGTCCGATGCGTCGAATGCGCATGCAGCTACCCTCCCAACAACACCAGCTGATATCATAATGTCGTACGCGTGCAACTCTTTGCCGTCAGATCGGACGGCGCTGGTCAGCGAGATGTTTGGATAGCCCCGAGGCGAGGTGCACTTGCCGACGAGGCCGTTGGAGAAATGGCAGCAGCCATCCTGAAGTGCGTTGGACTGTTTGGTAAACAGGCTCGCCAGCGGAGGCCGTTCCCAAGTGTGGGTGTTGTCCACGTGTTCGGCAACCTCCGTGACCCGAAGTTTCAACCTCTCCACCGCAAACATATCCACCACGCACCGAACAGTGAGCAACTGATCGGAGGTGTGGAAACAAGCATGGTGCGTCGCGGGAACTTCGCCCCCGCCGTACGCAGCCTTAAACTTATCGGGGCGGCGCCGCAATGCACCGCGCAATGATGCGGCCGCATGCTGGAACACAAGGCCCGACGATCGCTTGGCAGTCATGCACAAGCCAACTACCTCGCACGCCGCCTCGGACGATCCCCCCTGCAACCTGGCGCGGGCGTCGTGCACCAAATGGCGCTCCACATAATGCCTCATGAGCACGTGCAAACTGATGCATCCGCTGACCTTGGCGATGACTGTTCCTTTTTTCCTCGCCGTGATCCGAAGCAGCGCTATATAATTCAGAGTGCTTTGCGCCGCGCAGCCCTGGGAAGGGCCAGCCCGCCTTCGTCAAATCGCGCCAGAAAGAAAATTGCAACTGCCTTCGCAAGACTCGGCAAACAACAGACACTCCCTTGCAAACGCCCCGTGCGCAAGCACGTCGCGCACCCAATCGGCGCGAATGGCAGTATATGTCAAGCACCTCGCAGAGACGAGCGCCGGCCTGCAGCGAGTGGGGGATCGGATTGAACCCAAGTCCTTGAACTATTCCCTTCAACTCCCCATTGCGGATTTCACCGTTGTCGAATTGATCCTTTGCTCTAATCACAGTGGCCAATCAGCCGATCAACTAATCCTTGTCCATCGGTCTGATCTGACCAGCGCCCCCGCGCGCGATGTCAACCTCGCCAAGTGCCGGTGGCAAGTTCCTTTTCCACACGCTTGTACAGAATAGGCACGGCGTGTGAGCAGAAGCCCCCCCCCCCCCCCAATCGCAGCACATCCGAAAACCATCCAAATCCGACAGCACAGTTTTCACCCTCGCATAAAGATGAAAGGCCTGGCCATGCAGCATCAATGGGCAGGCCGCCTGCGAAAACGACAGGCCACCGATAGTCAGCATGTGCAGCAAAATTCAAAGCATCCGAGGCCAACCGCCAATCGCGCTCCTGATGGTATGCGCACGGCACAGCGCGAACGTCATCCACGCCATATCGTGGCACGGCGCAGTGGGGCCAACCTCCATGACATTGAATGACGTCACCATTGTTTCCTGCGGTTCGAAAATTGTTTATTGTCCCCCGTCGTGAATTCATCGAATCCGATGATGGTGTTCCAGGGTGTGCATTTGGCGCACGGAGCGGCATTGGCCGCCTGGGCGAAGAGCTTTTGGAGCTCGGCCGACGCATGGGCCACCTCATGCAGCAGGAGCGACGGTTCTGAGATCCCCCCACTTGAAAGGGTGTTCTTCGTTTTCCAGCTCAAGGTCAAAATGCCGCGCAACCTTTTTTCAATATAATGTGGTTTGCCACATTCAGCGTTTTCCTCCCAGGGGCGGCGTAAGCGTCTAACTTAGACAAGATCTTGGCAAAACCATCGACTAACACGCTCCATGTATGCAACAAAGAATGAGCTCTCAAACGCTTGTTCATGTAAAGTGAACTGTGCGAGATGACTGTGTCAAAACGGCTGCAATAGACAGGTCAGGGAGGGATGGGGTAGTGTGTCAGATGTTAACGCGAGAGAATTCAAGAAGTTTCTGAGGTTCCCCAGTGAAATAGAAACGTTTTTTTCCTGCACATCAAGCCGCGCCGATGGGATGAGCGCCCTGGAGGCCATGACCTGCGGGTTGGGGCCTGTGGGAGGCAAGGGCTCCTAACTTCGCGCTTCACGCCCCGCGAAGCGCGAATGACTTCGCGCTCTCGCGCCGCGCCCCCAAAGGGGGAAAGCGGGGGGCGAGGGGGATGGGGGGGGGAGAATGAAGGGCGCGAAGCGCGAATCACTTCGCGCCCTCGTGGGGGCCCTCGGGGGGCCTGCGGGGGGTCGGGTCGGGTTCACCAGAGCACGGCTGGGGCACCCCGTCGCCCGCCGTGAGACGCCGCTCGCGGCGGCCTAGGCGATGCCAACCTAGCGCAGGTTGGCCTGCTGAGCTGCAAGGGCCGCGTCGCACTTGCGCTCGACGTTCCAGCAGCCGCGGCGACCCCATCCTAGAACATATTGACATGGAGGATGAGCTGCGAAGCCGTGTCGGCCTTGCGCTACAAGTCTGCCAACAGGCTCTTGACCGTTACATTTTTGGTCACCGTCCATGACTTTCTTGACGTCGCTGTGGAGCTCGCGGATCTTCTTGTAGTCATCCTCGATGGTCTCGCGGACCCTCTGCGGCATCCCCTGGAACGCTGCGTCGCCCACGATATCCTGCAGCGTGTGCGTCGCGTGCCTGACCTTGTCCGACATCGCCGTCGCGTCCTTCAGGTTATTCGCGCCCTCCTTCTTCCTCATGGTATCCAGCTTATGTTCCTCCCTCTCGCGCTCCTCCGCCTTGCGGATGTTCCTGGCATCCTTGTCCGTCTTGCCCTTCTTGTGGCCCTCATTGTCCTTCTTGTCAGCGCGGCTGCGCGACGAAGAGCTCGATGAGCTCGACTCCTCGGACTCGGACTCGGGGGCGCCATCCACCTTCCGCCTCTTGCCGCTGTTCTCCTCCACGCCCTCGCGACGCTTCCCCTTTCTTGCCCGCCGTGCCAGCCGAGTATATCGGGACGCGGCACGTCCTCCCGAGGACGCGGTCGTCATGAAGGTCCCACGGGCGCGACCAGCTCTCGATTCGACCCGTGCCGAAGCCTTTGGCTGACCACGACGGCAGAGGCAATAATTCCCCTCCTTCTGCGTACCACTTGCGGTGCGCCTCGAAGCCATTCATGTCCACGTGGAACTGCGCGACGACATCCGTTCGGTTGGTGATGTCCCTGATGCCGCCAAAGGACGCCTTCTTGCTCCAGTCGTCGAGGGCGCTGAACTCGGGCGTTGGCCATCCACCCAGCTCGGTGCTCAGCTGCGCGACCTTGCTGGATCAGCGCGAGCACCTGTGCGCGTTCTTCCCCCATGTTGCGGACCCTGGTCTTGTCCATGGCCTCCAACTCGGCGCCGCAATCCCCGCAGTGCATGCGGCGATCCTCGAGGAAGCTGGGGCGATCCGTCACCATTGGCGCCTGTGTCTGCTTCGGCCGCGCTCGGAAGAGGCCGCGCTTCGGGGCGCGACCAAGGGTCTGCGGGTTCGAGGGGGCTGGTGCTGCCAGTGGGTCTGCAGCAGGTTCTGCCGCAGTATCTGGCGGGGAGCTCGCGGCGACCGATGGCTCAGGCGCAGCCGCCGCCTGCGGGGGCGGACCCGACGGCGCTGGGGCCACCGCGGGAAGGCCATCGAGCGGGGGCTCGGAGATGATCGCGCCGACCTTCCGACCTTCGGGGGCGGCGCCCCGCTGCTCTTCGCCGCCGAGGGCCTCGCCCGACGCGGCCGAGCTTGCCCTGGCGGGGGCTCTGGGGGCGGCGGCGCCGCGGCGGCGGAGGGGGCCGCCGCCGCCTCGATCGGACTGCCGGCCTCGACGCGCACGATGTCGCCAGCCTTGCAATGGTCACAGCGCTGCGCTGGCCCACTCCCCCCCCCCACCCCCGCCCCCCCACCCCCCACCCCTCGCGCTAGACGTCCACAGCAGTCGCGGGCCCCATGGGCCTGCGCAGATTAAGGGGCATGACGAATATGACGCTTGGCATATCCGACGCCCCAATGGGGCGCTAGTGGCGTGATGGGGCCGGGCGGATGGAGGGGGCGTCAGGGGTTTTCCATGCCTGCGCAACGTTGCCCATGCGCCTTCGGGGCATGTTCCGAAACAGCAGCGCCGAACATCGTGTCGATCTGGAGCTGCCGCGCCGCCCGAGCAGCCTCAGCCCTGCGCGGCAACCCATCCGCGGCCCTGAGAGCCATCCCTTCACTGATCATCTTCTCCTCCATGGCCTGAATGTCCTGCGGCGTCCTCCTGCAGGTCGGGCACGCGAGCGCGGTCATTGGCGTTTCCAAGATCCTGCAGGTCTCGCGGATGCAACACTGGTGGGGCATGTGGAGCCACGGCAAGATGGCGCGCAGAACCTGCCCCCGGCCGCTGTCCCCGTCGGAGCCCCCACCCAAGGGGGCTTGGCAGATAGCGCAAATGGCGCAGTCATCCGTCGGACCTGGGACGCTCGGCGGCGCCTCGCCACCTCCAAAGGGCTCCTCCGCGTCGGCCACCTCCATCGGCGCCTCGCCACCTCCATGGGGCCCCTCCGCATCGGCCACCTCCATCGGCGCCTCGCCACCTCCATGCGGCCCCCCCGCCGCAGGACCTGGGGCGCTCGGAGACGCGGCAGCTTCGCCGACGGCGGGTTCTGCGGCCGCCCCGCCAGCCCCCAAGGCGGCCTCGAGCGTCTCCTCGAGCGTCTCCTCGACCACAGGGTCAGTATCGTTCCACGACATCACGCGCTGCAGACGGCAGTTTACACAGGGCGTCGACTGGCGAAATATGCCGCTGAGCGGGATCTGCCGCTGAGCGGAATAAAAATCCGGGAAGGCGGTCCTGACTGAATTCGCTCGGGCCTGAAAGGCGACGGGGCGAACGGAAAATGTACTCGGCCGAAGCGGGGGCGCCGCTGGCCCGACATGGCTTGCAAGCCCCCCCCCCCCCACACGGGGGCCGCCGTTGGCCCTGCGGCCGTGCCGAGGCTATCTTGGAGCCGTAGTGGGGCACCTTGGGCCATTATCAGGGCCGCCTGGCAACGGTTATCAGACCACTGGCGGGCCAGTATCCGACCATTATCAGACAATTATCAGGGCCACCTGATAGCGGTTATCAAACCATGATAAGAAATCTGATACTGTATCATCTAGGCACGCTAAATAATGCAATGTACCGGCTGATAACGTTATCTTACCGCCGGACAATGCATTATCCGACCATTCACATACCATTATCAGACCATTATCAAACCACCTCTCGTAACGCACCATCAGAAATCTGATAATGCATTACCAGGGCACGCCTGGTAACGCAATGTATCGGCTGATAACGTTACCAGACCGCCTGGTAATGCATTATCAGGCCATTTTCAAACCATTATCAGACCATTATCAGGCTACCTGGTAACGGTTATCAGACCATTGCCAGGGCCGCCTGATAACGCATGATAATGCCGACGACGACGACGTCGCCCCACAGTGGGTCCCAGAGGGGCCCAATAAGTCCTCGCGGCGGGGCTCCTTGGGAAGGCAACCCACGAGCTCACTGAGGCCCCAGGCAAGGACCCAAAGAGCCCCGAATGCAAGGCCCGATGGGCCCAATACACGTTCGTCGTCAGGAGGCGGGGAACGTTGCACACCGAACCCTCTCAGAGGCGCAAGCCGTTCACGCCGCGCCATGGAAAATCGCTCCTTTCGATGCGGGGATGCAAGGGCTCCCAAACTTCGCGCTTCGCGCTGTGCGAAGCGCGAATAACTTCGCGCCCCCCCCCCCCCCCCCCAATGGGGGGGAAGGGGGGGGGGGGGGGGCGAGGAGAGGGGGGGGGGGGAGGATGAAGACCGCGAAACGCGAAGCGCGAATAACTTGGCGCCCCCGCGGGAGCCCTTGGGGATGCGAATGGGGCGGGGGCCGATGAGGATGAGGATGGCGAGGTTGCGTGCGCTGCCCAGGCGCGCGCGTACAGACACTGCGACGCAACGCTTCCCCGACCTGCGGCGCTTCTCTACGCGTCGGCTAGCGAAGTTCCATGCGCGACAGAGGCCTGCCGCCGACGAGATCACTCGTCATCAAAAGCTCAGATGCCCTTGAGCTTGTCCCAGCTAGCCGCTGAAGCCGCGCAAGCCTTCCTGCCGAGCTCCTTCATCTCGCCCGTCGACTTGCCAGCGGCCGTCGCCCTCTGCCTCGCCGTGCGGCAGGCCTCCGAAGTGAAGCACTCGCGCGCGGTGGCTTTCATCGTCTCCTTCGTCAGGACTGCCAGGTCGGAGATGTCGATCGGCTGCTTGTCGGCCTTCGTCTTGGGCGGGGTCGCCTTGTCGGCCATCGTCTTGGGCGGGGTCGCCTTGGTCGCCCTGTCGGCCTCCGTCTTGGGCGCGCTCAACTTGGCCGCCGCGTCGCCCCCGCCGCGCTTCCCACGTGCGAGGGTTACCTTCTTGGTCGGGCGGGTGCCCTTCGCAGCGGGAGTAGCGGGTGGGCCTTCGTCCTCGTCATCATCGTCACCCTGGCCACCTGCGTCGTCGGCCGACTCCTCTCCCTCGTCGGCGTGGCGTCTTCTGCGCCCTCCTCCTCTTCCTCGTCGCCCTTATTCGCCTTGGCTGGCTGTGCCGCAGGCTTCTTCATGACCCTCTTCGCCTTGGCTTTCTCCGTGAAATCTTCGCGCTTCGCCTGCGTCGTGTCCATGGCCTGATGCACGGCGCGCTTCGAGTTCTGCGCCACCACTGCCCCAGCGCCGTCAGCGGGTGCGGCGGCTGCTGGAGCTGCGGCAGCGGCAGCTGGAGCTGCGGCTGGTGATGCGGCAGCTGGGTCCGCGGCCGCTGGAGCCGCGGCAGGTGGATATGCGGCCAATGGGTCCGCGGCAGCGGCAGCTGCAACGTCGGTAGCTGGCTTGAGAGCGCGCACTGGATGTGGCCCTGCAATCCTTCGGCCCGACCGAGCGGTATTCCCGAAGACCTCTAAGGTATCCATGAAGTGTGCCACTCCGTCACCTGCTGAGCCCGCCCCAGCTCCGACGCGCCCTCCCGCCACGAGGGGCACGGCGGTCATGGCCACGGTCTGCGCGCGCTGCATCTGCTGGGCCTGCTGGGCAACAATCTGCCTGATGTCGCCCTGCGGCCCTCCGCTGGGGGCGAATGGCACCAACTGGCCGCCTCCCGCATTGCCCGAGCCCTGCGGCCCTCCGCCCATTGGCTGAACCGCTTGCTTCTCGGCCCCCAATTCCTCTGCGCCGATGCCTATTGTCAATGTCCCGGAGCTTGGCCATGTCCAGCGGGCACCGCGTGGACCCCTCGCCCGCGTGCCTCGGCGTAGGCCCGCGGGCGTGAACGCGCCAAGTCACTTGGCAGGTTCGGCAGCGTGGCCAGGTAGGTGTCGGGCGTCGGGGACTTGTCTGCAATGTTCATGTATTTCCTTCTTGACGTAGCCGTGGTTTGCCTTCAACTGAACACCGTTCATCTTGTGCGCGCTAGGATCGCAAATGAGAAGCCACATCGAAGACAACAGCTTGGTCGCGCGCTCGCGCACGTTGGCGCCGCCCAGGCGCACGACGCGCTGGATGATGAGGTGCAAGCAAGCGGTGCTGGGCGGCGCATCCCCGTCATCGGGCATCAATTTAGACCAGCTGTCCTCAGTGGGGGACTCGACGAAGCTCATGTACTTCTGCTGGGCTTGACGGGCCTGTTTCAAAGCCGCGGATGAATCCCTGCCAATTATAGCCATAATTGGCCCGTCGTGGCTCTGGTACCAATCCACATTGACGATCATAAGTGACAGCGCTGCCTGGTCCTCGGGTGAAATGATTGCCCACGCGCGGCGCAGCATGGCGACGACGGCGTTGGACTGAACCCTCGACAACCGACATCGCCCGGTGCCGATCGGTCCAATGGACAGCCCGAAGCGCCGCCCCGATCGCCCCCAGCCTGAGACGCAGCGCGGACGCGTCCGACATGGGCCAGCGCAGCCAGCGAGAACAGCAAGTCGTTGCCTAACTGCTGGGAGTGCGGACACCCAGATATTGTATACATATATACATATTAGAAATAAAAATGATTTTTAAAAAATGAGAAGTACCGCTAGCGGAACATCCCGCTAAGCAGTTCGGTGAATGCGCTGCTCGGGCCAAGGCGGCGGCTGCCGGGGGAAGTGGTCGGGGGGGGGGGGGGGGGGGGGGATTTCTTGGCGACCAGAAGAGGAGGAGTTGCTGTTGCTATATCTCCTGAGGGCGAGAGCGCCATTTTGAAATGGATCCGCCCTCCACCCGTGCAACGGTCGGTGGCAAACTTTACGACGGGGCAATGATGCGCAGGCTCGTCCTTGGAGGCATGAGGGCGACCTGGGTTGAAAGCCTAGCCCTCAAAGGTGGCCCTGGGTGGAGGCCTCACAAAGACTGGCTTGCATATCCCACTCGGAAGCGCAAAAACAATACCACCCGCCCTGGAGAGAACCGATCGTGGCCTTGGAGGGTCTCAGGGGCCTTGCAAAGCGGGATTGCCGCTAAGCGGGGTTGCCGCTAAGCGGTCCTCACTGATGTCTTAAGTTACAGGTTTTCGGTTAGGTCCTCAGCTGATGTCAAAGGTGGGGCCCGAGGCATGGGTCCCATCCCACCTCCCAGATTCAACGAATGTCAGGCCGACGGTGTTTGAAATGTCGTGCGGGGGGGGGGGGGGTAAAGGGGGAAAGAAGGAAAACGTTTCTGGGCGCGGCGCGGGCGAAACGTGCGACTGGCGAGCGCAGACCATAAGTTGCAGCGCTGCTGACGGGCGTAAGTTGCAACGCTGCCGACGAGCAACCGGTGCGATAATATGAAATGTCGCGCGGAACAATCTGAGCTGATAGGCTCGCCCGAAACGCTAGGGCCTAAGGGCGCACTGAGCTGCTGGGCTCGCCCGAAACAGTCGGATCATGCAGCGGCCGCAGCTGGCGGCTCAGCTCGCAGAGCGCGGCGGGCCTGCGGTGCGAGTCGTCGCCCATGCCGTCAGGATCTGCGCCGTCCTGTGCTTCGATGACCCCCGGTGCTGCTGCGTGCTCTCCTGCAGGGCGGCCATGGTTGACGGGCGTCACTGGCGCCGCGGAGCCATCTGGTGCTGAGCCGCTTGGTGCTGGAGGCCTGGCCTCATGAGGGCCATCGCCACACTCAAGCACGTCGGTGATGGTCTTGAGCGGGACGAAGATGATTTCTGGGCTGGAACTGGCGCGGTTGCTTTCCGCTTGCATGGGGCGACCTTCTTGTGAAAGTTCCCAAACCCTGGTGGGAAGAACGCCCCCTTGGCGTTGAGCTCGGTAACGAAGGTGGCTGAGACCGCGCACATCACTGCCATTGCTTGCGTATGAGCGCAGCCTGCCACGGCCGACGCCCTCCTGAACATGTCCATCGGGTTAAGGCAGCGCTGGCTGAGTCAATTCCAGCACTGGGTCTTTGTCGAGCCCTTGACGTCAACTATAGTCTTGGCCGTGGCCCCCCTCGCGCCCTTGGGCGTGGGCATTGCTGTGGGAGCAGGAGAGCCGCCGTGCAAGATGGTGAGAAGCTGGGCCAACTCGAGCCTCGATGGTTTCGGGCGGGTGCTGGTCCGAAGGTTACCGCCATGGCACAGGGGGGCGCCCCCTCCCCCCACCCCCATCCCGCCCGTGCGATGACGATATCATGGAACGAGGGCTAGGGGAGGGCGGCGAGAAGAAGGCTGCATAATGCAGAGGCCGCTGGTGAAATTAAAAGCAGGGAATGCAGAGGGCGACCCATGCAAGGGATGGGGGGCGGGCCCGCGGAAGCGGGTGCACCGCTGGCGAGGCGATCGCTTTGGGGGAGGGGGGGCGACATGAAGGCCAGGCGAAGAATGGGTGGCGACACGGAGGTTCAGCAACGGTTTCCGATGGCGCAGATGCGCCGAAATCCATGTTCGCAGTTCACGTGCGCCGACGCGCAACAATTAAAATGCACGAGCTCGTTCAAACAGTGTGGTCCCAAGGCTGGCGGTAGTGCACTGCGCATTTGCGAGGTTTCGTCTGCGCTTCCTAGCGGCGAGGCTGGTGCACTGCATACTGCCGAGGCTGCTGCTCCGCTGCGCGATGCTCTGCTGCACGCCTAATGCTGCGAGGAAGCCCCAGGCTGAAAGCTAATGCCCCCGCTGCTCATGCTGCTGCGACGCCGGAACCACTGGCGGAAAAGTGGCAGCCAGCCCTCTCGTTCGGCATGGGCCCTCATGCTGCGCAACTGCACGTTCGGGCCCCCCGTCCCACCCCGCTGCCCGTAGCGCCCAGACGGGCGTTTTTTTCCAGAGCCGCGGCGCCGGTTGCCAGATGGTTATTGTCCAGCTCTGGGTCTCGACGTCCCAGGACGTCCCAGACTTCCCGTCAGGGTTGAAGTAGCGCAGATCGTCGATGTGCATGCCATCGTCGTCGTGGGTCTTGACGGGCTCGGCGGGCTTGCTCTCGGTGGCGGTCTTGCTCTCGGTGGTGCTCTGGTCGGCGACTGCGTTGCTCTTGTCGCGCTCGGGCACGCTCTCGTCGGCGTCGGGGATGCTCTGTTCGGCGGCTGGCTTGATTTCGCCGCGCTCGGGCTTGCTCTCGTTGGCGTCGGGGGTGCTCTGTTCGGCGACTGGCTTGATCTCGTCGCGCTCGGGCTTGCTCTCGTCGGCGTCGGGGACGCCCTGCGTTCTCCATGGAGGCACGGCGATCTTCATCGGCATCGGCGATCTTCATCGGCGTCGGGGTCGCCCTTCGCGATCTTTTCCAGGCGCGCGATATCCCCATTGGCTCTCTATGGCCTCAGAGACTTCGCGAGGGTCGACCTCTCCTGTATTCAGGGTCACGTTGTTGGTCCAAATGTGGTCGCTGTCCTGCCCGTTGGGGTGCCACCCGAGGCCCATGGTTCCAGCAGGGTGGTTGGAAAACCACGGGAGTGCTGTTCTCGGCGGGTAGGTTGGAAGCGTTTGGGATTGTCACCAGCCGTCCAGAGTCATGGGCACCCAATCTGGCACCCAATGTGGGGCGTCGCAGCCCTCGTGCATGGAAACCGCAATATTTGGGCACCCGTGGCGCCCGCGCATGCTTGAAGCCGAAGCGACTGCGGGGGGCGGGGGCCCAGTGGAAACAATTATGAGCCGAGGCCTTGCTGGGGCCTTCTCGGAGCCACGGCGGGCCCTCCCGGGGCTCCCATGCCCCCCCCCCCCTCTCCCCCTGGAGCACCTGTCGGGGCTCGCGCTGGCCCCCCCCCCCGCCCCCCCCCCCATGGAGGCCTTGATCGCGCTGCTGCCGGGCCCGTGGGAGGTGCCAGAATAGCATGGCATCGCGTGGCCTCGCATAGCCTCGCATAGCATCGCATCGCGCCGCGTGGCACCGCATAGCATCGCATCGCGTGGCATGGCGCGGCACGGCACGGCATCGCAAGTCATATCGTAAAAATTGCATAGCGTTGCCCGACACCGCATAGCATCGCTCAGCAACGGGACGCCCAGGAAGCAAACGTGCCGCTCGGGGGGGGAGGAGGAGGAGGAGGAGGAGAACAAAATAATAATAATTATTCTAATTCTAATTCTAATTCTAATTCTATCTGAAGCGTCATCCTCCTCTAGGGAGGTCGCTTAAACACAACCTCACACATCAGGGAAACGGGTGCCCGACTTCGGGGGAAGCCCGCGGGAGATCCTCGACAAAACCTCCTTCCCAGTGGACGAGGGCCGATCGCAAGCCCTGCTCAGAATGCGAGGGGGGTTCACTGTGCAAAAACCACCACATACCTCGCAATACAAAACTCCTCGACACACGGCCAACCGATGCGTGGGCGAACAAAACTCCGACATTGGGTGGTCCAAGGGTGTTCCACACCCCTGAACAGCAGCAAGATCATCAGGCGGCGGATCTTCCACCCTTGATGCCTGGGAGACGCGAGGAGGAAGACACTGAATCCGCTGCTGCAGTTCACAGCGAGGCTTGCAGGGATCAGGCCAAAAATCCGCCAGCTTACCTTTCAAAGGGAAGCCCCGAGCACACCGAGAACACTTGAGAGACGCCAAACGCACCTCAGCAGAGTGACCACTATCGCGCAAGCGACATAACCTCACAGCGCAACTGGTCTGCTGTCCGCGCTGCCGCCTGGAAACCCGTTCAGAAGTCTCTCGACCTCCCGAGAAAAGCACCTCACGCTGGACCGCCAACAACCGCGACAACACATCAAACGCAAGTTTGTCGGCCCGACGGGTTCGGTCAACTAAATCCTCGGGGATCTGGGCCCTGTCAGCAGCAGCATCGGCAAAGAAATCAGCAGCCTGGTTCAAATACACTTCTACATCACTCATAAACAAATTTTGGCGTTGGGCCTGGGTCGAATGCGATTTCGTCCACAACGCTTGGATAGATCCCCCTCTAGCGAACATAACATCATGAAATTGCACCCAAAGATCCAGCATCGAAGACCCACGTTTGTCACATAATGGGCGACGTGACCCTTGAACTACCCGCAAATAATCACAGTACACACGACAGTGCCCCGCAGTACGACTTGCCAGCATTATGAGAGCAAACAACTCCGCAAGAGGAGAGGACTGCTTCTTGGTAGGGAGGGTGCCCATGAGGAGGGAGTCGAAGAGGCCAGATGCACCTAAGTGGACGCACGCCCAGCCACAGCGGCGAAGCCGCCAGTCCTTAGTGAACTTCCCCCCAGATCCATCTATTCCCCACACTCCTCCATCGATCGCACCTCCTCCGATCAGTCGGCCCCGCTCCCACACCTGCGAAACAGGCGGAGGCAAATGGCTGCACGTGAGAGCCTTCGGGACCAAGCCTCGAAACCACAACCACGAAAGCTCAGGCTCCGCTAAAACCCGATCGCGCAAACAATCGGTGCGATCCAAGACCGCATCAGGCACAAGCCGATTGCAGGAGCAGTCCCAAAAGCGATGGAAGGGGGTCTCTGCTGAGGCCCCGCAACGTGCACAGGTTCCACCTGAACTCGAACGGTATCCCGCATCGTAAACTCTGGACTCCGTCCAGTAGCCACCAGCGACAAGATTACGTACCATTCCTGCAGCCTCCGCCTCGCCATTCCTTTCCTGATGACGTAGCATACGATACAACACAGTAAACTCAACTCCTCCTTCCACCTCTGTACCCATATAATGGCCCGCTGCCGCTTGCCACGAGAGCGACTGGCATGCATCAAACAAAAAGTCCCGAAGATGGGCAGGGAAATCTGCATCAGTCACCCGCAATGTAACTGTACCAACACGCCAGCAGACTGGAGAGACAGGATCCCATCGCAAATCAAGTAGCACCGCAAGCGTAGCCGCAATCGGACCTCGCACGACTTGCCAACGGTACTGAGTGCACTCGAATTTAGCCAACACCTGCTTCCACACACGGGCCACACGCATACGTTGTTTATGTTCCATCCCCCTCCACGCTGACGCAAAGGCATTGAGTTGTTCGTACCGCAACCTAAACTGGGGGTCATCCTTAGCAGGGCTAACCAAACTCAGAACGGTAGTCGTACAGGACCCAGGACTCCACCAACCAGAACACGTAGCGGCCTGACTCCTCATGCTTTGGACCTGCGACGGCGAAAGACCCAAAACTTCATGGCCCCAGGATCCAACCGCCAACGCCGCAGGTTCATAGAGCTTCCTAGCTCTGCCGACTAAACGAGTCAGACACCTCACTTTCGCAGCTTTCATATACGCAACGGCACGTCGCTGTCTCAACTTACTCACACAACGTCGACGCCCTGCAGTAGTCATGACCCCCAGGTCGCGCACCGCCTCCCCAACACGAATAGGAAGCTGTGCAGCGCGGAAGCAACCCTCAAGATGTTCTTGCAACGCCCGATCCGAACACACGAAAGCACTCTTACTGGAAATAGTAGTACCAGCTTGCTCAAGCTGATGACACAAATGAACTGCGGCTGGCACGATGCGCGAGACAATCTCACTCCAAGAACCCTGCTGCGTCTGGGTAATGTCATCAACGTACGCCAGAGTGACAACAGGAAAATACTGGGCGTGTGCGAAATCCAGCAGATCATACAAGTAGATTTTCACCCAAGGCATAGACCGCACACACCCAGGAAGCACCCCACGACCAGTGGGCATCACGTCGGACACGAAGCCGTTGACCTCCAAAATACGCGGGGCCTCGTGCATCAAAATACCTAAACACAGCAAATGAACGGGATAAGACATCTGCAAGGCGAATCCAGCCAGGCGGAGAGGGTCCACCGTATCAAAAGACTTACTGAGGTCCCAATACAGCCCAACCGAAAGCTCCCCAAGATATCTAGCAGTCGCATGGCCGATCTCTCGCAACAACGCGGCCTGCAACGCCGAAGAGCCCCTGACCGCGGTGTCCCAAAAGTTCTCACGCTCCCGAGACCACTCATCAATGTCACGGCCACGCGCCCGACAATAGACCCTATACAACGACGGGCATTTGCAAACAGGGCGCTCCGCATCAGCCGCCTTAGGTAACAGAGCGATGATGCCCATCATCACCTGCGTGGGCCACATCATACGAGCTTCGCACTGATTGAGGAGATCCGCGTAGGCCCCAACAGCAGCCCCAGGGAGGGACGCCAAAATCCGCGGAGGCCAACAGTCAATGCCCACAGCAGTGTCAGCCTTGAACATCCGCGCAGCTCTGGACACCGCGCAGGGGGTCAACGGCTCAAGGTCACCAACGGCCGCCAGAGCCATGCGGCGAACCACATCCAAAACTCCCGAGAGGGCCTCGCGCTGCTCCCAAGGAGCAGCCCAAAACGCGCTCCAAAAATCCTGCCGATACTGCATCATTTCCTCAGGCAATTGCTTCACCTCCGAGGGAGTAACCAAATACTCGAGGTCAGCCCCCTGATCATATTTGAGCCAGGAGCGGACCCTCTTGGCACCACGCGGCAAGGCCTTAAGAAGCCACTGCTTCATATTCTCCTTAGACAGAGCGCGAGCATCATTCCAAGCCTGGCCGACCGCGTGAGCGACCGCATCACTAAGAAGATTCAGCCCATCGACCGACGACGGGACGGCGGCCAGCTGTGCTATCCACCACTCGACAGGGTGCACAAGCCCAGGGAGGCAATGCGCGTGGACTTGACCCGACAAAACGTGCAACACACGACCAGCCCAATGCATCTTATCCCAAGACTTCCGAGCCTTACACAGACGAAACTCCCACAAGGTCTGAGAAACATGAGCCCAGAAACACAGTGTAGGGGATTGGAAACTCTGACCACAGAAACCTCTACGTCCAATCTTGGCCCGTCGAAAACTCGGGTAACCTCCACGCGCACTACTCTCGCAAGGCAACAACTGCATCGCGCAAGCGCGAGAGAGAAACATCAACTCGGTAGCTCGGCTCCAAATGCGGTGCTGACGAGAGAGAGCAGGAGAAAGATGATCATGAACATGGGGTAGGAAGTTATCTTCAAAATAAAACGGAACCTCCAAGTCACCATCGTCTGACACCTGCGTTAACAAAACTTCCCAGGGTAAATCAGGACCAGCACAATCAGGAAAAGGAGGAGGTTTGACACGCTTCCACATCGTTTGTTCAACCGCCCCATGGTCCAACGAAACCTTCAAACACGCATGTGTCTTAAATGGTGACGGTGTATACTTAGATACCCGCACGTAGCTGGCAATATCCTCCGGAGCGACCACGTAATCGATCAGGGAGCCGCGCCCCTGCGTGCAGGTGAACTCCACCAGCGACGGGACCAACACTCGCCCTCGCGCAAGTCGTGGGAAGCCCGACAGATCGAGATCACCAGCTGAGACATTGAAATCGCCCATCAGAATCCACGGAACCGCCAACGTTCCCAGAAACTCAGAGACACCTCGCAATCTGTTGACATTCTCTCCACAGACTCCCAGGCCCGACACCAAATAAACAACGCCCACAGCGATCGCCGCTTTTTTGGTGCGTAACTCAAGAAACATCCAATGGCTTCCAGAGCCATGGTCCTGCACGGGACCGTCTAAATGCAAAACACGTTGAAACGACAATCCCCGAGACACAACGGCCCCCACCCCACCATGGGTTCCACCCCCTGGGGAGGGCGCAGCAGGAATGAAATGGGGTCGCCATTTCAGCTGGTGCGCTCGCCTCTTCGCCAGTTTCACCCGATCACAGTCCAGGTGATGCTCGGCAAAGAAGAAGCCGTCACAGCTGGCTCGCACGCTGGGGGCGAACGAGACGGCAACCTCGTTCCACGAGGTGATATTACAGAAAAGGAAATCGATACTGGTGGCCGCCTCGTGACCACCAGTGTGCCTGTTAAAAACGAGCTTGCGCAACAGAGGCCTCACCATCAGCAGCCGCCGCCGCCTCACGTAGTCCGTCGTCGACTCCATCTGCAGGGACGGGAACTTGGGCCACGCCGCCAGCAGGGGCCGCCTGCTGAAACACTCCGCCGAAACTCGAGGCCGTGTCCTCGCGGATGGTGCGCAGCCGCTTGACCGCTTTGCAATTGGCGGACTTGGCCAAGAGCTTCTCCATACGATCTTGCTGTGTAGCTTCGATGGGCCCTTCACGTGCCCGCTTGCGCAGAGACTCCAACTCATCACGCTGAACATCGCCATGCTCTGAAGCCATCTCGGAATCGGCGTCGTCCTCCTTGACCGCGCTGACGTAGATACGCTGGAGCTCCTGCCAGAACTCCAGCCGCTGACGATGCTCCGCACACCAGCGCGCCAGACCCTCTTCATCAAGCTGAGCAAGATTAGGAGGCTGAAGCACCGCCTGCGGAGCACTCGCACCACCCGCCACGCCGCCATCCATGCCAGCGGCACGGGCACCCACGGGGGCAGCAGGCGCGGCGCCCACTCGACCGCCGCCGCCTGCGACAGGAGGAGCGCCAGCCGCGCCGCCAGCGCCACCGCCAGGGGCAACCCCAGCGCCGCCAGCGGTGCCAGCGCCGCGCGCCGCGCCAGCAGCCATAGCCGCCTGCGCTTCGTACAGAGCACGAGCGGCCTCGCCCCGAACACGGTCCTCCTCTTCACGCTGTAGGCGTCGGAAGTCAGCCTCCACGAAGCCATCCTTCGCCAACGTAGCCTCACGCAGCAGGACCTGTTTGGCATGCAACACCTGCAGCGCCTCACGACGATGCGTCTCAGCAGCATGAAGAGCTTCCCGATGGCGAACCACGGCCGCCAGCCGAGCTTCCACGTCGCCCTGAGCAATCCGTTCAGCTCGCGACTGCACCTCGACCTCCTTCGCCAGGGCAGTACGCTTCGCAGCCACGAGCTTCTCCATCTCGTTCTCAGTGGCAGGTTCAGGCGGGGGAGCAGGTGGCGCGCGCGGCTCCGCCGCGGCCGCCGCGCCAAGCTCCCCGAGCGCCCCTGCCAAGTGCGGGTACTTGGCCGCCAGCCACTCGAAATCGCCAGCAGCATCGCGGCCACCAGCGTCCTTAGCAGCAGGCTCACCGACGTTGAGATAGCAGCCACCGCACTTACTGCAACTCCAGTTGCCATACTTGTCGAACTCCCAGTGCCCGCAGGCACCGCACACTGAGTAGGTATCTCGACGCTGGGCTTCACGACCCCATGCGCCGCCGTAGCCACGCTTGCGACCTCCGCGCCCTTGGTGCCAGGGGGCACGCGACCGCCGCGACGTGACCTGCTAGCGGGGGCCCAACTCCCGCAGCGAAGGCCAACGCACACTGAAGCGGGGGCCCAACTCCCGCGGATGAGGCCAGAAACAGGTGCAGGCGCCCAACTCCTGCAGTGAAGGCGAAAAACTCCGAGATCTGGCCGCGGACTAGCGGTATCCGTTTTGGCCCCAAGGGAACCAGGCATCTCGAGCCAAAATGGCTACGGGAGGAGGAGGAGGAGGAGGAGGAGGAGGAGGAGGAGGAGTGAGGATGAGAAGGAGGAGGATTGTATCCTACTGACCGTCGGTCCATCCCGCCACCGCGCCTGCTTTCTCGGACTCGGGCCTCTCGTGCGCGGGCTGGGGTCTCGAGGTTGGCCTCTGGGGGTCTTCTGGGAGGCAGTTTGGAGGTCATCACGTAGCCGTTTGGGCTCCAGATCCAGAACATCGCGCCGATTCGCGGGGAAAGTTCATCTTTCCGCGGGCGGCGGCCATAGCAATGGCACGCCGACAGGTGGAGTGGCCAGAAACAATAATTGTGGACGGCGGGCGCGTCGGCTCGCCATGCGTCCAAATGATCGAGGGGCGCGGCAAGTGCCCGCCGCGCAACGCGCGGCTCCAGACGCCAGAGCATTTGAAGAAGCCTCAGCATAGGAACAAAGCGTGGTACTGGTGTTTCGGGTGCAATGAGGCAGGCTTCCGACGCAAGCCAAAATGCCAGACGGCTGGCTGGGCGTCGAGGGAGATCGACATGCGTTATTGGAGGGGCAGCCCCGGCAGTGCCGACGTCGGCGGCAGCGGGCCCGCTTGGTCCAGGACGGCGGAGGCAGAAATGCAACGTGGAGCTGCCGGCGCAGAAGGTGGAGCCGCTGCAGAATATGGAGTTGGCAGTGGGTCCGTTCAAGACGGAGCTGCTGGCTCAGCAGATGGAGACGCACATGTTGGAAATAGACAGGCGCGCCTCGGAACTGCTGGTTCAGCAGATGGAGTCGAACGCGTTGGAGCTCAGGGGCCCGAAGAGCAGACGGATGGGGGCGACGATGCGGCGAATCTGCAGGCGTTTGCACCCGAGGTGGCGTAGCTCTGGGAGACCGCGGCGGGCATGACAGTGAGCATCGGGGACGTTCAGACGAACATCTTCGAAGTCAAGAAGGGCATGGGCGACGTCAAGTTCGCCTCAAAGCCGGGACACAAGACCGACAAGCATGTGGAGGGGCTCATGCGCTCCCAGACCATGGGGAATGAGGAGAAGACACAGACGTTGGAGTTCAATGCCCTTCAGGAGCACAAGGACAGCTTGCAGGAACCCATCGCGGCGCAACAGTCGACGCAGAAGCAGATGCGGGAGTTCAAAGGGCAGGCGGCGATGATCGAGACGGTGGTGAACAGCATGTGCCCGAGGGGCCGTGCGCGGGTTGGAAGTGGAGGATTGGCTTCTTCGGCCAGCGCGGGGTCGTTGCCGGGGCCGCCATGCAGGACGGGCGCGCCGAGCGCCAGCGCCGACGCAGCGCTGGGCCCAGCAGCGCAGGTGTAGGCCACATGAGTTTACGCCGAGCGAGGTGCGCCTGAAAATTTTGCCCAGCGAAGCTTGGCCATAAGAGACTGAAAATTGTTTGCGAGCAGTTTTGCCAGCATTCAGTGGAGGGCGGGGGATCGTGCACAAGAGGATGGAAGAACGCAGATTGCAGCGCAGTGATGCGCAACATTTCTGGCCGCGAAAACTCGCCAAAGTGAGGGCCTGACCGAAGACCAAACTTTAGAGGGGGCTGAGGGGGGGGGCGGGGGGGGGAATATCAGGAGGAGGCGGGGCTGGAGGGGGAGGGGCAGGATGGCCATCCACGATTTTCATCAGTGCCCGGATGCACCCTTCAACGCAGACATGACTGTCTGGGAACCGAGCTGTTCGGAAGATGGCCCTGGGGCCTGCGAGCGCCTGAGCGCTTAAAACCTAAAGCGACTGCAACAGGAGCCCCTGAGCCCCCGACAGCAACAGGATGATACACATTCCTTTGACTTTTGTATCTGCGACGCCTGCTTACAATTATGAGTTGCCCACCGACCTAGAATCATTGCCGTTTAGACTTATCGGCGCCCTAGTGAATCCAGATTCTACGCGCAATGCACTAGCCTAGCCAGAAATCAACTTAGCACGGGGGGCCTTCGCGCCATCCCTATCAAGAGACAGCCTGCAAACGTGGACACCTCCAGGCCAACACTTGCCTTGCCAGATCCGCACCAGCTAACAGTGGTTAGGTTGACCGTCGCGCCAGGCTCACGCGCCCCCTGAATATGGAGTTGCGCAAAAAAAACACGCGGCGGCGCCATTCACGCTCGCGCACGGCTCGATGCTTTGCCGAGGAGACCAATCCCTTGGGAAACCTGCGACGCTCATCTCGTGGATGCACTCGCCCATAGAGCGCGGCATCTTCTCCGTCTGGCCCTCCTCTGCGCAATCGACGAAATCTTCATATGTGCCCGCGTGGCCTGCCAGCGAGCGCAGAATCGGCTGGCGCCCATGCGGGGCCTTGCACTGCAGCGGCGGAACCACGCTCTCGAAGTGGAGCCTGCGAGCTCCCCGGGCGCAACCGTGCGAAAGAGCTGCGTCCCATTCAGCAAGGAGCGCAACTCTGAAGCCCAATGCAGTCGCCGACGCACAGCATTCCACAATATCGACCTTCCCTCCTGGCGTCAAGAAATCGAGCGGTTCCAATGGCCCGCCGCGGTTCACCCGGACATGGAGCTCTCGTCCGCCCTGGAGATGGTGGAGTGCCTCAGCATGGCGGTGGTTGCAGGCCTTCGGCTCGTACCCTGGAACGTTGAGCATTGGCGCAATCAGAGCTGGAGTCCTCCCTGCAACGAGAGCGTCCGATCGGCGGGTGACTGAAACCACTGTCGACCTGCCCCTCGACAAGTGGCCCAATGCCGACTCGAAGCATACCTACTGGAAGTAGTGCCCATCCGAATTGTCCGCCCATCTCCCAGCATAGTCTCTGATCAAGCGCCGCAAGTACTCTCTGCAATTTGAGGGCGCCCACAAGTTCGCCATCGCAACGAGCAATGGGCCCTCCAATTGCAATGGGCCCTCCACGACTCTGAGCCGCAGGATATCTGCCGCAGCGAGCTCGACTCCCCAACTGCGCAAATCCTTACATCGGGCAGCACTGTGTCTTCATCACATCGAGTGAGAGATGTGATACAACCCAATTCGAGAGAAGCAAATGATGTCTAGATTCGGCAACATAGTCATCGTCGTTTGAAACCATGGGAGCAAAAACGCCGCTGAGCGAAATAAAAGTCTGGGACGCCGGTCCTGACTGAATATTCGATTGAGCCTAAACGGCGGCGGGGCGATCGGGGACACCACATCGATCTCACGATCGATTTCACGATCGATCTCGATCCACGGGGCGCCACGGGACACCGCGGAACACCGTGGGACATCTGTCGATCTCACGATCGATCGCACATTTTGGGGCACCACGGGACACCACGGGACACATCGGGGCACAGTCTCGATCTAACTATCGATCTCAGTATCGATCTCACTCAACAGGACACCACGCGCTCGCGTATACACACCGATGAGAAAGATCAACATGCCAGGGGGGGTAGGGAGGAAACGGAAAAGAGGACGAGGAGGGGTGAGGAAGAAGAGGGGGAACGATTGAACGATCTGGCTGGCTGCTTGCACCATGGCGGTTCTCAAACGCCTAATTGGCCGACCGCGTGGGAACTGTAATGCGCGGGGGGCGGGCCGCCCCTGCAGTTACCCAGTGTGGCTGGATGTCTGCAGTCGCCAATTTCGTCCGTCATTGTTTAGAGCCGCCAGCCATGCCGCGCAATCGCAAAAGTGGGCCGATATCCTCCACCTCCTCACCCTTCTCTTCCTCCTCCTCCTCCGCCTCCTCCTTCTCCTCCTCCACCAAGTGGGGCAAGTGGGGCAAGCGGGGCAAATAGGGCAACTGGGGCAAGTGAGGCAAGTGGGTCGCACCTCAAATACCGAATACCGTATGCACGTGCAATGGTTAACATGTTGCTACATGGTTTTACATATTTTTCACATGTCATGGAAAGGGGGCGGCGGAATTCATGAAACCTATGGAAAACATGCATTTAGCTCAATTAAATGCGAAATTACTGATACGGATGGACATACAAGTTCCCTAAGCCATCCCCAAGTTAATTTGATCATCTACGTACTAGTTAGGTTGAAAAAAGGAACATTTCACAGGCGGACCAGGAACCCACCAAGACGGCCAAGGAGGATCCCGAGAAGCCCCCAAAGGCCCCCAAGAGGCCTCCAAGAGGGCTTCCAAGAGGGCCTCCAAGATGCCTCCAAGAGGCCCACAGGAAGCCCCCAGGAGGCCCCAAGAGTGCCCCCAGAGGCTCCCAAGGTGCCCCCTCCTTCTCGTCCTCATCCCTCCTCCTCGTCCTCGTCCTCGTCCTCGTCCTCGTCCTCGTCCTCGTCCTCGTCCTCGTCCTCGTCCTCCTCCTCCTCCCCCTCCTCCCCCCCCTCCGCCTCCACCTCCTCCTCCGCCTCCTCCTGATATTCCCCGCCATCACCCCCGAATGTTCACAACGGTTGGGGGAAGGCATGGACCCGTTGGCGGAGCTCTTGCCACAACGCTCGGCCACATGGGCGATTCTAGAATGCAGGGGGCGGCGGTGACTCGCCGTAGGCGTTTGCGAACAATTATGCGCAACTTAGGTGGTGCAATACATGTTGTGCAATCATATAGGCATTATGCATGCATACATACATATACATACATATGCATACAATTATAGTGTACTTTACAATCCGCGTGGAGCAATCCAAGTGGTGCAAGGGATGTTGTGCACTGTTTGATGTAAAGCCAACGGAGTGCAATATAAGGTGTGCGCAATCTATGTGAGGCCACCAATCGTGGTACAACAGCCGTGGTGCAATTCACTTGTCGAACCTGAAGTTGTCAACTCCACTGCTCGCGCAATCATCCCTCCCACCCACCCGCAACTCGGTTTGTAAAACCCATGAGGGGGCGATTGCGATGAGTGCTGGGCGTCGGCTGGTGCATATCGTGCATCTCTGCGACCGCGCTAGCCCGCGCATGCTCGCGCGCGCAGCGGCCAGCTAGTTTGGCGCGGCTGGCGCGAACGCGGTGGCGCTGACGCTCGACACATCCCCGCGGACAGTTCAGTGCGAGTCGGCGGCTTGGGCGGGCGCGGTATCATGGCAATGTCGACAACGGTAGACACGATGATGATGATAGCGATGCTGGTGGCGATGCTGACAACGACGGCGTGCCAGCCAGTGACGGCGCCTATGCTCATCACGCCGACGACGATGACGGCGTCTTCGCGTCGGTGACGAAGGTGTTGGTAGGATTTCGACATGCGCGCGCGGCAGACGCGCGAGAGCGGCATGGTATTATTTGACACTGATGGTGCCACCCCAACACGCGCGCAAGGGCGTTCGAACGATTTCGACATGCGCGCGCAAAGCCCGTTTGGTAGGACGTTATGGAAATGTCGAAGACGCATGGCTTTTTAAAAGAATTCGCAAGAACGCGCGCACACTTGTGCTGAAAATCCGTGATGCGAAACCCTGTGTT
>CAUYUJ010014251.1:112500-135000 GCA_963575745.1 Prorocentrum cordatum | reverse complement strand
AGAGTGTGAGTGTGAGTGAATGTGACTGTGAGTGAGTCTGAGTGAGAGCGAGTCTCATCTTATCTTATCGAGTCCTATCTTATCTTACCTTTATTACCCTCTATCTTATCTTATCTTGAAATCTCTTATCTTGTCTTAGCTTATCTTATATCAACTCATCTTATCGCATTATATATTGTCTTATCTTATTACTCCATAGGCTGTCTTATCTTATCTATTATCTTACCTTGTCATATATCTTATCTTACCTTATCATATCTTGTGCTATCTTATCTTATTTTGTAGTATCTTATCTTCTCTTGTCTTATCTGGTGATTATCACTGGGAGGAGGGAGGCGCGAGCGGGAGGAAGGAGGAAGGAGTCCGCGCGTGGGAGGCGTCAGAGTAATTATTCACTGCGTGGGGATCCCCATATGTGCATCTCCTTGCTGGCGCTCCCTTGGTGGTGGGACTCGGTGAGGACGAATCTGGATTTAAGTGTGACTGAGCTGCCTCTCTCTCTCTCTCTCTCTCTCTCTCTCTGCTCTCTCTGTCTCTCTCTGTCTCTCTCTCTCTCTCTCTCTCTCTGCCCTCTCTCTGTCTCTGCCTCTCTTTCCCTGCCTCTCTCTCTCTCTCTCTGCCTCTCTCTCTGCATCTCTCTCTCTCTCTCCGCCTCTCTCTCTCTCTCTCTCTGCCTCTCTCTCTGTGCCTCTCTCTCTCTGCCTCTATCTCTGCCTCTCTCTCTCTCTCTCTCTCTCTCTCTCTCTCTCTCTCCTCTCTCTCTTCTCTCTATTCTCTCTCTGCTCTCTCCTCTCTCTCTCACTCTCCCTCTCTCTCTCTCTCGTTCTCTCTCTTCTCTTCTCTTCTCTTCTCTTCTCTTCTCTTCTCTTCTCTTCTCTTCTCTCTCTCTATCTTTCTCTCTCTCTCTCTCTTTCTCTCTCTCTCTATATCTCTCTCTCTCTCTCTTCCCTCGCTCTGTCTCTCTCCCTCTCTCTCTCTCTATATATATATCTATGATCTCTCTCTCTCCTCTCTCTCTTCTCTTCTCCTCTCTCTCTCTCTTCTTATCGCTCTCTCGCTCCTCTCTGCTCTCTCGCTCTCTGTCGCTCTCTTCTCGCTCTCTCTCTCTCTCTCTCTCTCTCAGTCTCTCTCTCTCTCTCGCTCTCACTCGCTCTCCTCTCGCTCTCTCTCGCTCTCTCCCCGCTCTCTACCGCTCTCTTCTCTCTCTCTCTCGTCTGCTCTCTCCTCTCTCTCTTCTCTCTCGTCCTCGCTCTCTCTCTCTCTCTCTACATCTCGCTCTCCTCTTCTCTTTCGCTTCTCTTCTCTCTCTCTCTCTCTCTTCTCTCTTCTCTCTCTCTCTCTTTTCTCTCTCTCTCTACTCTCTCCTCTCTCTCTCTCGCTCTCTCCCACCCCCCTCTCTCTCCACTTTTTTTGCTCTCTCTCTCTCTCCTACTCTCTCTCTCTCTCTCTCTCTTCTATCTCTATATTCTTCTCTCTCTCTCTCGTCCTCTCTCTCTTCTCTCTCCTCTCTCTCCCTCTCCTTCTCTCTTCTCTCTTTCTCTCGCTGTCTCTCTCTTCTCACTCCCCTCCCTCTCTCTCTCTCTCTCATCTCTCTCTCTCTCTCTCCGCTCTCTCTCTCTCCTCTCTCCTCTCTCTCCCTCACTCTCGTTTCCTCTCTCCTCTCTCTCTCTCTTCTCTCTCTCTCTCTCTCTCTCTTCTCTCCTTTCTCTACTCTCTCTCTCTCTCTATCTCCTCTCTCTCTCCTCTCTCTCTCTTCCTCGCTCCTCTCTCTCTCTCTCTCGCTCGCTTCTCATCTCTCTCTCTCTCCTCTCTCTCTCGCTCGCGCTCGCGGCTCGCGCTCGCGCCTCGCGCTCGCGCACGCTCATCTCTGCTTCTCTCTCTCCTCTCTCCTCGGCTCTCTCCCCTCTCTCTTCCTCTCTCTCTCTCTCTCTCTTTCTCTCTCTCGCTCTCTCCCGTTCTCTCTCTCTCTCTCTCTTTCTCTCTCTCTCTCTCTCTCTCTCTCTGCTCTCTTCGCTACTGGCTTCTGACGGAGTCTGGGTTAGGTGAGCCTGAGTGTGGGTGAGTCTGAGTATGGGTACGTCTGTGTGTGCCTGACTCTGAAGAAATGAATCTGAGTGTGAGTGAGCTTGTGTATGAGTGAGTCTGGGTGCGAGTCTGAATCCCAATGGTGCCCCTGGCAGTGTCTGGCGACTAGGAGGCCCGGGTCGACTCCTCTTTGGGAAGCCAAAATGCTGCCCCTGGCAGCGTTTGGTGACTATGAAGCCCCTGGTGGACCCCCCCTGGGGCTCCCAAATGATGCCCCTGGCAGCGTTTTGCGACCATGAGGCTCTCAAGAGAGACATGTTGGGGAGGCGGCAATGCTCCCCACCAAAATCGGCGCGAACGGGCTCGTGAGATCAGCCAGGGTGGCTCCCCCTTGGGGCTCCCAAATGCGTTTTGTGACCATGAGGCTCTCAAGAGATACATGTTGGGGAGGCCAAACGGCAATTCTAGCTGAGGCGTCCCACCAAAATCGGCGCGAACGGGCTCGTGAGATCAGCCAGGGTGGCTCCCCCTTGGGGCTCCCAAATGATGCCCCTGGCAGCGTTTTGCGACCATGAGGCTCTCAAGAGATACATGTTGGGGGCCAAACGGCAATTCTAGCTGAGACGTCCCACCAAAATCGGCGCGAACGGGCTCGTGAGATCAGCCAGGGTGGCTCCCCCTTGGGGCTCCCAAATGATGCCCCTGGCAGCGTTTTGTGACCATGAGGCTCTCAAGAGAGACATGTTGGGGAGGCCAAACGGCAATTTTAGCTGAGACGTCCCACCAAAATCGGCGCGAACGGGCTCGTGAGATCAGCCAGGGTGGCTCCCCCTTGGGGCTCCCAAGTGATGCCCCTGGCAGCGTTTTGTGATCATGAGAGAGTGTGAGTGTGAGTGAATGTGGCTGTGAGTGAGTCTGAGTGAGAGTGAGTCTCATCTTATCTTATCGAGTCCTTTCTTATCTTACCTTTATTACCCTCTACCTTATCTTATCTTGAAATCTCTTATCTTGTCTTAGCTTATCTTATATCAACTCATCTTATCGCATCATATCTTGTATTATCTTATTACTGCATAGGCTGTCTTATATTGTCTATTATCCAACCTTGTCATATATCTTATCTTACCTTATCATATATTGTGCTATCTTATCTTATCTTGTAGTATATTATCTTGTCTTGTCTTATCTGGTGATTATCATTGGGAGGAGGGAGGCGCGAGCGGGAGGAAGAAGGAGGAGGAGGAGTGGGAGGCGTCAGAGTAATAACAAGAACCCCAATCCTTAGGATATGGGGAATAACAAGAACCCCAATCCTTAGGATATGGGGAAAAACAATGTTCTTAGGACAGAAGCCCGATGTGTTAAACCAATACGGTCCTAGCCAGAAATGCTCCAAAGACACTTCGTAGGAACCACAAAAGGTTCTTAGAACATTCTTTGGTGGGGCTATAGGCGAGCCGGGACGCTTCGCCACTGCTTGACAAAAGGGGAGGGGCGCGCAGCTCTCAGGCCAGGCTGGCCCAGCTGGGCTCCATGCCGGAAGCGGCCGGCCTATTCGGGCCGTGGTGCGGTTCCAGCAGGCTCATGTGGCGATGCTTGCAGTTCTGGGGGGAGGTCGCTTCCTTGCTGTGGTCGTCCTCGCCCAGCAGGCCTCCGACAGGAAGCCCGGCACGGCGCAGGTGCTTCGCGTAGACGTTGAGGTAACGGAACCCCTCCATCGTACGTCCGTGAACGACTTTGAGGTCCACCCTCCCAAACTGCATCCACCTGGGATCCTCTGTGATGGCCCCTGCTGCGCGGTACCTGGGGAAACAGAGATGCCCACACCGCTACTCCCCAGATCTCTCCCGGGGAGCGTTCCGACCAGAGTCTCGAGGCGAATCCAGCAATGGCGACGAGGGCCTCCCTGGAGGCCCAAAAAGGTGGAACCCGAGAGGAGGGTAGCGGTATGGGTACCTTTTCCTCCTCTGGGTACCGGAGGCCACCAATCTGCTTTGCCTCCGCCCACTTTCCCGTGAGGTTCAGCTCCTGGAAGTACATGTCCGCGCACAGCTCCCCGAGCCTCTGCGCCTCCGCCTCGACGCGCAGCAGGGTGCCCTCGGAGCGCGCGCCCCTCGGGATCTGGACCAAGACGTGCCTGCCCGCCTGCATGAGGTCGAAGCGCTCGCCGAGGATGTTCTGCAGATGGGGGTCGCCGGTGCCCGCGACGGCGCCCATACTGGCCCCAATGATCACGGGGACCGGCGTGGGAGCACTGGTGACTCCCGCAGTCGAGCCCGCGGCGCCGACGGAGGGAGCCGTCAGCGTAGGGGCCACGGTGACAACAGGCTCACCACTCCAGTCAGCAGCAGCCATTGCCATGTTCGTCTCGGCCTCAACGGCGGCAGACATTCCAGCAATCGCGGCAGTGAGGGATGCGGCGCTGTTGCTGCCAGCGATCTGCACCGTGAACTTCGTCGTCACGGTGACGTGTGAGTCCTGCGAGAGCTGACGGGCGGCAAACGGGATCCGATCGGGATGACTCGTGATGGCGAAACCCGTGATTTCAATGTCGGAAAGAGACGCGTTCAGAGCGTTAGCCAGACCCGTCTTTTTAGCGGCCACATATGTAGTGGAACTCATGAGGTCCTCTGCAGTCACACCGTCTGGAAGAGTTTCCTCCGTGGTGTACTCGCCAGCGACCCGTGCGTAACTGGACAAGTCCGCCGACCCCTGCTTGCCCGGGGTGAGAAGGCGTGCGAGATGATTGGCTGTCTCCCTCCCCCTGTCCCCTTCCCCCAGGGTCTAGTCTTCTGTAAACGGGGGGAGCTGGGAGGAGGAGGAGGGAGGAGGAGGGAGGAGGAGGGAGGAGGAGGGAGGAGGAGGGAGGAGGAGGGAGGAGGAGGGAGGAGGAGGGAGGAGGGAGGAGGGGGGGGAGCCGGGGGCGGGGCAGGCTCGCAGGCGCACGCCCAGAGATGCTGGAGCTTCCAAAAATGCCCTCCGCGGCCCTACAGACGTTCCAAAGCGGTCCCGAACTCGCGGAACGCTTGGCCCAAGGCGCTTGCAGTGGCTCCAAGACGCCCCAAGACGCCCTCGAGACGCCCCCAGGAGCCTTCCCAGTGGGGCACCGAGAGGCAAACATCAATGACTGTCCTTCTTTGATGTCTGATTGTTTCTGGGGTTACCGTCGTCTCGTGCTTCCGACGCCACAAGAGTCCCGTAGACCACCCAAGAACTGCCCAACAGGCCCCTACGAGGGCCCCAGGACGACCCAAGAGGGTTCCAAGACGGCCCACAAAGGGGCCCAAGACGGCCAAGGATCGCCCCAAGAGGGCCGCCGGAGAGGCGAAGAGGGAGAACGCGAACCGAACCTCAGATCTTTCCCCCCAAAGAGCCCCCAAGCGGCCCAAAAGAGGCCCCCATTAAGCCCCAAAACAGGCCCCCGAGAAGCCAGAAAGAGGCCCCCCAACGGGCCCCAAGACGCTCCAAAACTGCCTCCAAGAGGCTCCGCCAGGCCCCCAAACAGCTCCCAACACGCCCACAAAAGTCCCCAGATAAGGCCAAGAGGCCCACGACGCCTCAACCGTGAACTCCCCGCCTCTTCTGGGGGTCGGCGGAATGGCGTAAGCCTCTCGAATAACTGCCCGTTTCATTCGAGCACGTGAGACCAAATGCCCTGTAGTAGAGCCAGGTTGACTTCTCTGTGCTGCAACCACATAGGCCGCCGTGCCAGCAACCATTGCAATCGGTGCACTTAGAACCCGCGAGATCGAAATAGCCACAACCATCCTCACAGCTGCAGCATCCAGCAGCTTTGCGCGCTTCTGTGCAATCCCAACAATTGCAACCACAAGGTGGGCTCGGGCATCCGCATGTTTTCTGCGCTTCCGAAAGTGTCGGGCTTGGCGTCGGGCTTGGCGTCGAGCTCTGGGCCGCAGACTGCGTGACGCCAGGTGGCAATGGTGTCGGGCTTGGCGTCGGGCTTGGCGTTGGATTTGGCGTCGGTGACGTGTAGTGGTAGGGCAGGTAGCTGCCTCTATCACTCGAGCAAGTGAGACCGAACACCTCGTAATAGGGCCAAGTAACCGAATCTGTGCTACAACCACACTTGCCATTGCGCCAACAACCATTGCAACCGTCGCACACGGAAGAAACCGTGTCTGCATAACCGCAACTCGAAGCAGTCCCGCAGCTGCAGCATCCAGCAGCTTGACGCTCTTGTGTGCAGTCCCAGCAGTTGCAGCCACAGGGGGGGCTGGAGCAGCTGCAAATACCCGATCATGCAAGATCCCCCAGCGGGGGGTAGGTGGGTGCAGATGTCGGGATCGGCGTTGGGAATGTCGTCGGGCTTGGCGTCGGACTTGGCGTTGGATATGCAGTCGGGGTTGCCGTCGGGGTAGCCGTCGGGCTCGCCGTCGGGCTTGGCGTCGGGCTCGCCGTCGGGCTCTCCGTCGGGCTTGGCGTTGGAAACGGCGTCGGGTATAACGTCGGGCTTGGAGTCGGGCTGTGCGTCGGGTTTGGCGTTGGATACTTCGTCGGATAGGGCGTCGGACCTGGCGTCGGATAGGGCGTCGGGTCTGGCGTCGGGTAGGCCGTCGGGAAGGACGTTGGGCGGGGGGTCGGGTAGGACGTCGGACTGTACGTCGATGCGCCATACCCGTACACGTCCACTACGATGCTGCCACCATTGTCAGCAAGCGACACTCCCCGGGAAGGCTCCATCCAAGTGGCGAGGATCCGATCGCCGCTAGACAGCGCAAAATTGATATTGCAAGTGATCGTGTACCCAGATACTGTGCACTGGGACGGCAGCGTGCCCCACTGGCTTTGTGACACGATGTACCCTCCATTCTTCATGAATTCGAAGGACCCAGTGTAACCACAGCAGCACTGCTGCCACACGGTGCCTCCCGATCTCCTCGTATCGCACCAGATGCCGGATCCGCCAACGTAAGTTGCTCGCAACTGCGTGAACGAACCATATGCCATAGGTGTAACATATGAGGGCAGAGCGACGCCGTAATATTCGAAGTTGTCCAACAGCTGCACCCATGAATCCGCCAAAGCTGGCGTCGGATGGGGGGTCGGGTCTGGCGTCGGATACGGCGTCGGGTACGGCGTCGGATACGAAGTAGGGCTTCTCGTCGGATACTGTGTCGGAAACGACGTCGGGCTTGGCGTCGGGCTTGGCGTCGGAGAATGTGTGGCGCCGGGTGGCAGAGGCGTCGGGCTTGGCGTCGGGCTTGGCGTCGGATGCGGCGTCGGGCTTCGCGTCGGATGCGGCGTCGGGCTTGGCGTCGGATATGTTGTCGGGCTTGGCGTCGGAGACGGCGTGAAGGCCGAGCACACATAGCCGAGCAACATGTGCCCATCGTTGCAGGTCTCACACTGGTCTCTCACAACTCGGTCCTGCGGCGTGACACAAGTCTTGCAGGCCGCTCCGCTCCCAGTCTCGCAAGTCAGCATCTGATGCCGGTAGGTCACGAACTGCGCAGACCCCTGGCTGGCTCTGGTTCCAACCGCTGCGGAGCAAGCCCCAGAAGACATCGCATTGGCCGGCATGCAGGCGCAAGTGCTCCCCGGGATGCCGGAGCCGTCGTTCGGCGAGTCGGAGTACAAATACTCACAATAATTCCCAGCCGCCTCCCACTGCGTCACAAGGGCGAAACACTGGGCGAGGCTCACCGCACCCCAGGAGGCTCCCGCCATCGCCTGGCCCACAGCGCAGTTGAACTTCTGAGCCATGTTGGAGAGTCCCGTGACCCATGCAGGCTCCGATCCGAAATCGTCACAAGTGAAACAGAAATTCTTCGTGACGGAGATGGCGATCCTGCCCGCAAGATCACCGGCACTCCTGTTGATGCTGGACCTCTCGAGCGAGCCGTTGCGGGCCCTCTCGAGGATCGGCTTGGGGTCTGGGAACTTGCTCTTGACGTCTTCGCCAAAGCTGGGGTCGGACGTAGCCCCAGAGAGGAGGCGCAGCGCCGGCAGCAGCGACGTCTTGTTGAACTCCCCCTCCGACAGGCGAGGGGGAGGGGCTGGTTGGGGCCAGAGTTTGAGCGAGAACGAGTAGCCAAACTCGAGCTTCGGCTGTGGATAGAGGGGCAGAGAAACCGTCCCCGAGAAAATATCGAACGCCAGGATGCCGTTCAGAGACGACTCCCAATACGACCACTCCGTGCTGGAGGGCCCCGCCGTACAACTGATACTGAAGAACGCAGAGGCACTTGGCGTCCACGTGTACGGCGAACCGAAGATGGAAATTCTGCCCGTAGCAAAACCGACAATCTTGGCCGCGAATCTTCCACTGAGACATCCTGCCTGGGCCTTGATTCCAAGGACTGCGTATCCGAACTGGAGGTCGACGCCCAATGTGACGGTAAAGTCGCCTTCGTCACAGAACACTGCTTCCAACCTCGTCTGAAGATTGGTGAGGAGGTTGTCACCTACAATGATGAGGTCATCGAGCATCCGTCCTGAAGATATGTACCTGAACACGCCAATGACTCCTTTGGCAGCAGTTTGGACAAAGCTTGGCGCACACCACGAGCCCCCTGTCCAATCAACGTTCAGGAAAGGAGTGGGGATGCCGAAACTAAGCCCCGGGAGGCTCGTCGTCTTGGTAAGGCAATTCGTGAACTTCGCAACGGTATCCGCGAAACGCTGGGCCATCCCGAACACGTCAAGCACGTCCCAAATAGTCATGCTGCTGACGAAATCGAAGGCGCCGCAGTCAGTGAATTCGGCGGTGGGAGCTGAGTTCCAACAGAAGTCGATGCTCACGGCCGCTGCTTCTGAGTAGATCCCGTTCACGACCCTCTCTCCGAAATCCCACAAAGCCTCGAAAACTGTAGTAGCAATTATCGCTTCCGGGGGAAATAGAGCCGCCCTGATGCCGTCGGCGATGTTCGGCAGACAGCGAAGGTTTGCCATGACCATGTTCTCGAGCACGTCCAACAATAACGAGAATCCGCATTCCAAGAATGAGAGAGCGTTGCTCGCCCCCTCCGAAACGCAATCCCAAACGCCAGAACAGCTTGTGGGGATGAGATCGAAACCGCACATGTTACCGACCGCATCGTTGACGGCGTCCACCACAGCTGACAGACACTCTCCGAAACTCATGAGCACATTTACTACAGTGTCGACCACGCATGTGTACACGTACTCCACTGCTTCGGTGAAACATGACCACACGCAATTGGTGACACAACTCACAGTGCAAACAACCACATCGACGACCGTGTCTACCACATCCTCGACGACGCTCCACCAACGACGCCGACGCCTCCCGCCCCAGAATTCAAGCTCTTGGGACGTTCGCGCAACGGCGCTCGAATCTCGGGAAACTCGTGCAACCGAGCTCGAATTGGTATGCGACAACCTCTGGCAACTGGAACAACTGTTGCTGCAAGCGTTCCCACAATTGTTTACCCATTGTGTTTCCGAGCACGTGCTGGGAAGTGAGAAGATGCTTTCGAAGGTGCACGAGGGTCCACGCAACGCCTTCTGGGATGCAGCTCGTTGTGCAGGCTGAGAAGTTGTGGCGAGCCACTCGTCGAGGGTCAGGAACGCATTCCCACGGGCGCTGTGCTTCGTCACAAACTCCTGTACCGAAGCCCTGGGAAGTAAGACGCTGTCAAAAGGTGCGTTGAGCGTGCCGTTTGCTGCTTCGATCGCGACGAGGTCCTGTCCGATCAGGTTTCCCACTAGCTCGTCCACGTCAAGGGTCGAAGACTGATCCTTGTCGAGCTCGACAAACTTTTTCTCGAGAAAGAGCAGCTGCTCATCTGAAGACAGATTTTTCCACGCGTGTATGACCGTAAGCGCCCCTTTGGTGACCACGTACTCATGGGAGTGACAAGGGGTTACCTCATGCTTTGGGAACCCTGGCCCGCAGTGCCCACACTCGTCGACGTAGGCAGCATCGGAGCAGAATTGGCACTGGCTGCAGCTGTCGCACGTACCATCGTAGCAGAATTCCTGATCCTGGCAATCAGAATGATCTTGGCAATGCACCGCGTCGGGCTCTGGATCGGGCCCCTCGGTGCACGTGGCGCAGCACACTGCCAGAACTTGGCTCGACAAGTTCGAGTCCGCACAGTACGGCCCGACATCCGAGCAACCACTGACGTCATCCACACGTGCATGATCTCTTGCAAGTTGTACGGCGCCTGCATCGTTATCAACACAACCAGGCAATCCGCGCGCTGGCATGCGGGAGCCGTGGTCGAAGACATGGGTCTGGATCAGATGCACGTCAGACGCCGTGCTGTTGGCCACACTCTCCCGACCGCAAGTTGACAGAAGAAGCTGGGCGATCATGACGAAAGGACAATTCCTTGCCGCCATGGGCACTGAATATGCGTATGAACCGAGTGTATGGCTGTCTGCCGTGAGACACTTGTATACGTGAAGGTTGAGCTGATGGCTCTCGCAAAAAGCTCGATCCGAAATGGCTGGGCCTCGTTGGGTTGCAAATGCCTGATCGCTGGTCTCCTTCCCCCCCGCTCGTCCCTCCCCCCCACGCCCCGCCCCCGCGCCCTCCACTAGCCACGGCAAGGGGAGGGGAGGGTACAGGAGGTTGGGCGGGACCAAGAGAGGCGAACAAGGAGGGACGAGGGAGGAGAGATGAGGATGAGGAAGAGGGAGAGAGAGAGGAGGGAGGGAAGAGGATCCGAGAAAAGGAGAAGTGACAATGAAGATGAGGACGATGATGAGGAGGAGGAGGAAGAAGGGGAAGCGGCAATAATGAGGGAACAGAGAAGCAAGGATGCGGAGAACGAGAGCAAGGATGAGAAGGGCGGGGGACGGAGAGATGATGGGGGTGAGCAGGTGCGGAACTTCTCGTGCCCCTCCTCCTCCCCCCTCCAATCCCAACTCCTCCACCTCACGATCCTGAAGGGACCCTGAGTCACGCAAGTAAGTAGACACGAGTCACAGGATTCTCTATACTAGGGCCCCCACTCCAACAACTCCCCCTCCTTCTCCGAGGTGAAGGCGAAGCCCTTCCCTTGGATCCCTTCCCGGGGCGGGGGGGGGAGGTCCCGGGGGGGGGGTCCCGGGGGGTGGTCCAGGGGGGGTTCCCGGGGGGTCCCTGAGGTAATATGATTGTTTCTTACTAGGGCCCCCACTCCAACAGCTCCCCCTCCTTCTTCTTATCTCCTCCCCCCTCCCCCGCGCAAAGGATCCAGAAGTGGCCACTGGAGGAGGAGGAAGAGGAGAGAGGAGAGAGGAGGAGGAGGAGGAGGAGGAGGAGGAGGAGGAGGAGGAGGAGGAGGAGGAGAACAAGGCCTCGGCTGCCCCGCGATGCGCGGGCCACGTCAGCCAGGACCCAGGACTTTCCTCTTTCCTCTGATCGCCCAGGAGGCTTTTATCCCCTTCCCCCCTCCTCCTGTCCTGGCCATGGTGTCTGCAGCTCAGCTGCCTCCGCACCCCGATACCCTCGCCCCACGCAGCTGGTCATACGGCGGCGCGGCTGCTGGTACCATCTGGGGCGGGGGTGTCGTGGTACGGATGTCTCCCTGGCGTTCTAGGCTCCCGACCCCAGCCTCCTGGCCCCCCTCGTCCTTCGGCCAGGCAGCCTTCCATCCTCTCCCCCTGGGTGTCGGGCCTCTTGCCCTTGCCCGCGCCCTGTGCCGCCCCTTCCCCCCACCTCTCTCGAGGGCCCTGGAGGCATCCTTCCTCTGCCCCCCCCCCCCCTTCCGCCCTTGCGCTCTTTTTTGGGCCCTGGGGCTCTGGAGCGGCCGTCGGGCCCTCGCGCTCCTCTGGCCCTCGTCGGGCCTCCTCGGCCCTCGCTCTTGCTTTGGCCTCTGGAGGCCCTCCCGGAGGAAATCTGTGCGCGGCCGCGGCGGGCCTGCCGCGCGCCGCCGTCGCGGCAACGACCGCAACCCCCGCCTGGGCGGCACAAGCCGCCTAGGCATCGGCCGCGTCGCGGGAGCGACATTGGACTGCGCTCGAAAGGATCGAAAGGAGAACAAGGAGGGGGAGGAGGAGCAGAAGGAAAAGCAGCAAGGGCTCCTCCTCCTCCTCCTCCTCCTCCTCCTCCTTTACCTCCACCCCTCCTCCCCCTCGTCTTCTTTACCTCCTCCTCCTCATCATCATCATCATCCTCCTCGTCCTCCTCCTCTTCATCCTCCTCTTCCTCCTCCTCGTCATCCTCATTCTCCTCCTCCTCCTCATCTTCCTCCTCCTCCTCCTCCCTCTTCCTCCTCCTCCTCCTCCTCCTCCTCCTCCTCCTCCTCATGTTCTGGGGGGCTCTCGTCTTCCCCCTATTTTCTGGGTTTTCGTGTGCCGAAATGCGGCGGCGCCGCCATGCGAACGCTGGCATTTGGGCCCTAGTTGGGTTTTCCCTATGGGTGAACGAAATGCGCGAGGAGTGTGACGCGGAGAGCAGAGACGGGAGGGTGAGGAGGACGAGAGAACGAGGAGAGGATGTGGGCGCAGTCCCTTCAGAACACGGACCCAGCAACACAGGATGGTTTGGAGAACAACTACTTTCACACACTCGCCTTTCTGGTTTGAAGAGCGTCTAGTGGGGCCCAAGAGGCGCCAAAAAGAGCCCCAATAGAGCCCCCGAGGCCCGAGGCCTTCAAGCGGGAAGCAAGATGCCCCCACGAGGGCCCCAAGATGGGCCCAAGAGGGAACTCGAACTGCCACTCGGAACCCCCCACCTGAGCAAGGCCCAAAGCACGCAGGTCCCCGCAAGGCTCCCGGGAAGCCCCCCGAAGGAACCCAAGACGCCTCAAAGAGGCTTTCAAGGTCCCCGAGAGGCCTCCCGCGACCCCTGTCCACAACCCAGGCAAAGTCGCAGGATAGGCCGACGGCCACTACATACCTGCACCCGACTTCCACTCTGTCGCCATCGCACCGCCACTCGATTAGAATGCCTCAATTATCATTCCACTGATCTTACCGCCACCGTACTACCACTCTGCTGAGGACACAACAAGCCATCCCAAATCCGCTGACCCTGTCGGCGTGTGCGAGGGGCTTCCTCGTTCGAATCGTTGTCGTCGTCTCCTCGCCGTCTCCGTCGTCGTCAGTCGTCTCCTCGCTTTTTCCGCCGTCCCTTCTCTCTTTCCCTGGGCCCTCCTTCAACGCCGTTGCAGACTCGAAGGGAAGCTCCTTCCCTTTGATCCCTTCCCCGCGCGGGGGGGAGGGGGGCCCGGGGGGAAGGGGGGGTTCCCCGGGGGGGGGGGGGTCGCCACCCAGATTCGTGTTCCTCCGGGCGGCCCAGACACCTCCAACAGTCCCAGAATGAGCCCAGAATGCCACATACGGCGCACAATACGGCCAAGAGAGCCCCGACTCGCTCCAAGATCGCCTCAATACGCCACAGATGGCCCCGAGACGGTCCAAGAAGCCTCCCAGACGTCCCAGGGAGCCTCCGAGAGCACCCCCAAGAAGTCCCGACATGCTACATCCATGGATTTCCCATACGAACACGTACACTTTCAGCATTTACGACTTTTCGGCCTTCACCGCGGTCACTTCGGTCCAAGACGCCCCGAAGACAGCCCCAAGACGGCTCAATAAGCTCCCAACGGTCGCCCAAGACGGCCCAAGAGGGCGACCAGACGGCCCAAGAGATTCCCAAGACAGCCCAAGAGGGCCTTCAGAAGGGCTCAAGAAGGGGAACCCGAAACGACAATTCGAGCCTGGCGCCCCAAAGAAGCTTTCAGGAGGGCCCTGACGCCCCCAAGAGGCCCAAGGAGACCCCCAAGACGTTCCCAAGAGGCTCCAATAGGCCCCTAAAAGGTCCCGAAACGACTCGCTCCTCATTCTCCTCCTCCTCCTCCTCCTCCTCCTCCTCCTCCTCCTCCTCTCCTCCTCCTCTCCTCCTTCTCCTCCTCCTCCTCCTCTTCGCGCGATCCCGAGCCCCATCCCCCCCCCCCCCTCTTCCCTCATCCGCCTCCTCCACCCTTCCTCCTCCTCGCACTCCTCCTCTTCCTCCTCCCCCCCCGACTTCATCTTCGTCGTCTTCAGGGTCGGCGGCACCGGCCGCTAGGCCTTCGCAATCGATACCATTCTTGGATCATCGGTACAGCCGCCATCTCTCGCGCCGATGCAGCGCGCACCTCACAATCCTTACACGTAGACCACGCGATCGTAACACACACACACGAGACCCCTATCCCAGAATATTCGGGACACTATCGGAACGCTTCTGCAAAAACATCGGCACACCATCGCAAACTAGACGGGACACCATCGGGACACCAACTGGCACACCATCCAGACACCGCGGGGGGCCACCAACCACCTGATCGCCCGCAGCACGGAGGAGCAAGACGACACACCTCTTCTGTGAGCCCCGAGATGGCAAGTAGCGACCGACTGGTGCGCAGCCGCACGGGTCATTGATCCTCAGGACGTGTCTTGATTCCAACGTGTGTTTGTCCACTTGTCCACCGATGCCCTTCATCACGACGCAGGCGGTGTAATGAGGACCGGGGCGCGTGGCGTGCCATCGGGGGAGCTGAGCGGGGAAGACCGACTTTGGGCTCACACACGGCGTGAAAATCATCGAATAGCGACAACAGGCACAACCTCCCCGTCGGGACGGCCCCGCATCTAACAGACGACGCGCATGGGCCCAAGCGGTGGGGCGAGAGAAGGACAAGGACGGCGGGAGAGGCGGACGAGGGAGGAAGAGGAAAAACAGGAACATGAGATAGCGAGAGGGCGCGACAAAGAAAGACGGAACGAGACGGGGGGTCGGACGCTGGAGCAAGCCTTCCCGCTGCTCTGGCAGGTCTCCTCCTCGCCAGAAGCGGCCTGCGACTTCTCGCTGAAGCACGCCTGCACCTGCGTGGTCTGCCGTGCCGGTCTGTCGTTCCGTGCGATGCGCTGTGTCCGTGTGTCGCGCGCGTGTATTGCATGTCGTGGTTTGTGCCACGCTGTGTGCTGTGCTTTGGCATTGCTCGGACGTGTGCATGTTTTCTCGGCGAAGACCTTGATCACTTGGCGAAAAAGCACGCACGAAACCGAAACAAAACACAGGGAATGGACGTCCGAGCGATGGCGAGTATGGCGTGTGCTCTGTGCGGGAGGGTTGGGCGTGTCGTGTGTCGTGGGCACTGCCGTGATGGGCGCGCGGCAGGGAGGGGCGCACGGTGAGCGCGGGCCGGGCGGGGGCGGTGGTAGACGGGGAGGCACGCGGTACGCGCGCGTGTTGGTGCGTCATGTGTGCCAAGGCGTTTGCTGTGTCTGTTGTGTCGCGTCGTGTGTTGCTTGGCACGTGCGTTGTGTGCATCGTGTGTGTGTGTGTTGTGCGCTGTGTGCTACGTGCCGTGTGTGGTATGTTTTCTAGTTTGCCTTATGTGGTGTGTGATGTGTAAAGTGTGTTCTGATTGTGTATATGATGATTTTCCAATCACCTGCTATGCAATTCCCGCGAGGCTCGCGGGCCGTTATGTTCTGTTCGCGCGGCGGCTCCGAAGGAGCCAGGCACGATAGCAAGAGAACTAAAAGGCCGGCCTGGGAGCCAAACGCGGCGACGGGCACAGGGCACAGGGCACGGAGACAGGCAGGGAAAAGGAAATAGAGAGCGAGGCTAAGGCCGGCGGGCGCTCGAAGGGCTCGAGGAGGCAAGCTGACTCACTGGGCCCATCGAGGGGCTCACTTGATCTCCCCAGGGGAATCTCAGACTCATTATTTGCACGATTTGGCCTCGAACGTCTCGACTTCCACCAACTCGTCAAACCGAACTCCTCCAGCTGTTCTTTCACGTCTCTCACGATGCTCCTCGTTTCGATTGGGTTTCTCGGACTTTCGAGCTGCTCGCAGTGATCTCTTCTTCTCCTTGATTTTCAAAGCCGTAGAGTCCTGCTGAATTGTAATCTCGTTGTTCCGCAGGAAATGTCTAAACTACGCCCTCCTTCGCAAGAATATCTGGAAGATTCTGCACGCCGCCAACCCATCGCAACACAGTATTTGGCTGCCACAAGGCCTCCTTAAGCAAACCACATTCAATCGCCATTCGTTTATCACGGCTCAATCCAGACCCTTCTTTGGTGAGATAGTCATAAACTGATCTAGCATATGTCAAAAACAATCTCGTTCGCTGCGCAACAATACTCTGCCAGTTCTTCAAATCCAGTCTCGATGATAAAACTTCTTCGAGTAAAACACATAACCGCTCACCAGCTTACAGATAAGCAGACGCATGAGCAACCTGAGCCGCCAAAGTACTCCTGCAAACTCGTCGCGTCGACTTCGGACAGTAGTCTAACATCGCTGCCTTGACCAACTTCCCGCTAAGAACATCCTTCTCTGCAGTAAATACCAGATGTCCGCCAATGCTCTTGCACCGACTGGTCTCGTCATTTTCTGGATTGCCATTTGCGCGACCTGAGTCGCACATGATGACTGCCACGGACTCCTTCAAGTTAATCCCACTCGGAAACTTCTGAATGTAGTCTGCGCCTCGCTTCCCGTCGTTAATCGCCTTGTTGACTTTCGCCAAGTCCGCGACGCATAGCGCCACCATGGCACGTTGAGCTTGTCCTGCTTGAAACGCTAGATATGCTCGCAATTCTCTGGCCAACCAAACTATCTCCCCAGTCGCCTTCCGCAGGGATGTCACTTCCAAAACATTGAGCGGGCTGGCCAACTCCTTCTTCCGACCCCTCTGAATCGCCACTCCCTTCGCATTGAGACTGTAGCCCTTCGTCATTACTCCCGCGTCACCATTCGACATTCGCTTGATCTGTCGACCTCTGAAAACAAAATCATACTTCTGCCACTTAGAGAAATTCCGCTTTTCGCGCATGTGCATGAAGGCCACCATCTCATATGCTGCAAGAGTCCCAGCAGAAAATCATCAACACGAACGCAACTAATCCCAACCAGTTTACCACGCATATATCTGGAATCCAACGAAGCTGGTTCCACAACTGATTGAGCCCAGCCATCCTTCTCCAAGACCTCACAGAAAACCAGCCAACAAAAACGTGCCGCCTCTGCGAGCCCGTAGATCGCCTTCTTCGCCTTCAGTAGCTGTCTGGGGCGAAGTCCAGGAAGCCCACCTCGGGGCTGACTGATGCAAACTTCGCGTCCAATCCCGCGTCCCGAGAAATAGGCGTTCTTGGCGTCGCCACAACTCACGATCATGCTGGTACTCGCGATTACCTAGATAACAACTGCCTTCGCCAGCTTCGAAGCTGTCGGTGCGTGTCTCCGGTATTCTCCAAGACTCTTGTCCTTGAAACCTTGAACCGCCATCCTTGACTTTGCCTCAAAACCGCCGTCCACAGAGACTTCGCTCTTGTTCGTCCTGACCCACTTGGCTGGAATGAGGAGGTCGCTCTTAGTCTCCCAGATCTGATCGCTGCCCTCTCGCATGCGTCCAGGTCCTGCCGTGACTTCCACTCCTTTTCGTCGGATCCGCCAGGCCCTGTGAATAGCTTCCGCGGCTCCTCGCCGAGCTCCTTCAACCTGAGCTCTTTCCTGCCCTTCTTTGCGGTGGCCTGGCCGACCTGGCAAGCATACTCGAGCTCGTTCCTCTCCACCCCGACGCCTAGCACCTCCTTGCTGATGCCACGCTCCTCGTGGAAAGTCCGATTGCTCTCGTACGTCACGTAGGCCGCCTCCATCATGCTGTCGCGCTTCTGTCGTAGACACTGAACGCCTCCTCCTGATGCCTGTGGCTGTCCCGAATCGAATGAGGCACGTCATCGGATAGTCGTTGGCGTTTGGCTTCTCGTTCTCCAGCCTCGTCTGCCGATCTCGCGATCATCGAGTGGTTCACCGCGTCTGGGTACATAATGATAATCATGTAGATCTGGATCCCAATCGTCCCCCATCGGCACATCATCCGGTCGAAGTGTCTCCTTCACACAATTCTTCACTGCCTCTTCCTGCTCATTCTGCTGCGTTGGTTCTCGTACTGCTGGCTCTTCTGGCACAGGTGGCCCGTCCTGCCGCAGTGTTTCCGGGGCCTCCTCTCGCGATGGCTCCGGTGACTGTAACACTGGGACCTCCTCCTTCTCGCTGGGCTTGGGCACCTCTGGCGGCGGCGCCTCTGGCGGTGGCTGCGCCACCGCGGGCTTCAGGCTGTAGTTGAACCCCATCCTGTCGAAAATCAAATGGAACTGGTCGCCTTCGTAGGTCAATGAAGCCGCTGCCGCCTGCGACCCCAGTGGCGTCGATCAGGTCCGCCTCCTGCGCCGTCGCGAGCCATGCCCTGACCTCCTCGTCGGATGCCTTAGCGAGGTGTTCTGGTGCACACGCGATAATGATGCCTCGATGCACGATCCAGATGGTGCGCTGGCCCTCGTGTCCGATGACTCTCGCAACTCCTCTCCAGTTGATGGCGCTCTCGGGCCCCCTTCCTTGCTCCCGCTGGTCGTAATAGAACACCCAGTAGCCAACATTGATAGGTCCTCGCTCTGGTCGTACATGTCAAAGTTCTGCTCGCTTGATGGCGTCGTCATTCGCAGCCCTCGCATGTCCTTCCCGTGCTCCTTGGCGTAGTGCAACTTTCCTTGCAAATTTTGATGCTGGCGTCGCCGACGCTGCCGCGGCCCCCATGCGCTGCGCCTCGCCGTCGTCAATGAGATCCGCCGGTAGCCGAATGTCTCGACCGAGCAACCACTGCGAAGGTGAGAAGCCTGATCTCCTACTCAACGAGTTCTTCGCCTGGTTGATCTCGATCGCTGCCTTCCAGACGCCCTCGCGACCTGCAACCTGCTTCGCCCAAACGACTCTCCTCTTCATGGCCTGCCAGAGATCCCCATGGCGCCCCACCTTGGCGACGCGCCACGCTGCCGCCTTGGCGGCCGAGTCGAACCGGCAGCCGCGACTCGCAATGTGCTCGGAAAAACTGCCCAGGAAACTCTTGGCTCTGTCCACGATGACTCCAACTTCAGGTTCGCCTGCCCATGATGCCCAACACAAATCGTAGGTCTCCAGGATAGCACTTGAACTCGCCACCATGTGAACTTCTCCGAGTAGAGCAACGACTTGAAAAGAACAGCCCGAACAAAGTATGTTGAGAAGCTGCCATCCGGCTTGATCGGCGTCCTTTTCGGCAAAGGTGTCGAAGCCGACCACGACGTTGAACTCATCCACTGTGGGTAACTTACTCGGACTCGCAAGTGCTGGTCGTCTGGTTAGTTCACGACGTTCGCAATGAAACAGCCTGCATGCTTTGATTGCCGCATCCGACGCTCTCGAAAGCCTTCTGACCGCCACCTTGAGCTCTCGCGGTAGCTGATCCCGTCGCTGTTGCCTGATCGTCTCCATGTCCTTCTCTTCGCCCTCCGCCTCGCCGATCTGCGCGCCGTGCACCGTGATGAGGATATCCGCACCTGCGGTCTTCATGACTCTTTGTTGCGGTGACAAGCTTGCCCAGTCTTCCCATCCGAGCCCCTGCCGGCGCCCTCGTTCACTCCGAGCGTAGGTTGCACGAAGGGGGTGCTTGAGACGCGTGGAGATGAGGCTGCGCTGCCAGTAGCGCGCGGGGGTTGCGTCTGATCATCGCCAGCTTGACTGTCGCGCTCATCTTCTTCAGCTCGTGAACCTTCCATTATCCAAAGTTCTCGGTCGAAGCGCTGCCCTCATCATCTCGCGTCTTCGTCGTAGTCCCTGGTGTGGTAGCCGTCGTTTTCACGCTCGCCATCAACCTCTTCGTCGCCATTGCCCTCGTAGAACGAGTCGCTGTCGTCCTTCTCGTCGCGGCCGCGCGGCCCTGACTCGCCGTTGACCGCGAGGGCGCCCGCGTAGACCTCGTCCATGCCGACGTCGTCGTCATCGTTCTCGTCCAGCGTGGAGAACGCGTGCTTCGGCTTCCCGGGCTTCGCTTTTCCGCTCGACTTGGCGCCCTTGCCTCCGAACTTCTTGGCTCCTTGTTGTCCACTCTTCGGGCAACCCTTGTCTCTCGCCCAGTGCCCAATGCGACCGCAGGCTCCACGCCACCCCCGCTTCTTTTCCTCTTTGATCGATTCCTGTCGCTCCTCAAAGGTAACCTCGCCCTTGAAGAAGCCTCGGTGCTTCTGCGTGTCCTCCAGCTTCTTCCGCGCTGCCTCCTCGTAGGCCGAGTACGCCTCGAATACCTCGTCGTCATTCGGAGCTCCCGCGTGGCTGTGGTCGTCGCCGTGCTCCTCGACCGCGTTGGCCTGCTCCTCATCATCAAACTCTCCCTCTTAGATCTCCGACTCCTCGTGGTCCTCCATTTGGTTCGCCTTGCCTCGTTGACCTTTGCCCCACTTCTGGTTGCTCTGCTTGTGCTGGTGCTGGTGCTGCGGGTTCCTGCGTCCCTTCTCGTGTACGTCGTGGAAATTGACCCTGGGCGCATGCTGGAAGGCTTCCAACCTGTACTTCGAGCCGCCGTTCATCACAATACTCCTCTTCTGATCCTCCGTCAGACCCGCGCCGTCCAGCAAAAAGTAAGCCACCTGGTCATCCGAGAGCCTCGTCGTGCTGCCCTTCTCCTGTAGGTCCTCCCACAGCTTCTCCTTGTTCGCCAGGTACTCGCCCATGTCCGTGCCGCGCTTCCGGTAGCTCCGATTGGAAAGCTATCGAACGCCATGCCTTTCTTGACGACTGCCTCCTTATCGAGCGTTGCCAGCGCGTCGAAGATCAACTGCTCACCGTTCTCGCGCTTCAGATCTTTGGGATTAGCCGCCAGATGCTCCGGCTCTCTTCCAGGCTCGTCCGTGTAGTCCGTCCAGCAGCTTCACCCGAAACCGTCTCTGCCTCTTGTCTAGGCTAGCGTCCTCGTCCGAACCCGAACCCTCGAGCCTAGCCAGCGCCAGGTTGACTCTCTTCTTGTACTCCTTCAGCACATCTGGGCTCGCGCCCGTGTAGTGCGGCAGTCCGTCTCGGTCCACAACTATCTCATCATCCCTGTAGTATGACTGATTATGACCTTGATCGTTCATCTCTGCTGAAACTCTCGCTCTAGCGTATAGGCTCTACTTTCTTCCGTCGGTGAGCGGAGGGCCACGCCCACAATCGAAACCACAAGCTCCGATATAGCAGTCTGATTGTGTATCTGATGATTTTCCTATCACCTGCTATGCAATCCCCGCGAGGCTCGCGGGCCGTAAAATTCTGCTCACGCGGCGGTTCCGAAGGAGCCGGGTACGATAGCAAGAAAACTGAAAGGCTGGCCTGGGAGCCAAACGCGGCGACGGGCAGAGGGCAACGGGCACGGAGACAGGCAGGGAAAAGGAAATAGAGAGAGAGAGAGGCTACGGCTGGCGAGCTCTCGAGGGGCTCGAGGAGGCAAGCTGACTCACTGGGCCTATCGAGGGGCTCACTTGATTTTCCCTGGGGAATATCACATGTGTGTGTGTTTAAAAATTTAATACTCAAGGCTGCACTGGGTGCCACGTGCGATGGTATCGCACATCAGTCATATGATGTTTTCGAGGATATCTCGAGCGAAGCGCTTACTTGCATGGGGGAGCGCGTCGTATCCAACATCTCGAGTTTCGATGATGTCCCGAGTAGAAGGACAGCTGGGTCGTAAAGACGACGGTGGTCACATCTCATGCTGTCGAGGAAATATCCGGCGATGCGCAGAACAAACCACCATCGTGCCGCTGGGCACGGAGTGGGTGCGTCCTCAGGTCATTTGCCCCCTGCGCCGGGCATGCGCGGGTATGGGCCGACCGGCCACGCCGGCGCCGGGCATGCGCGGGCGTGGGCTTTGCCCCCTCGCCCCCCTCTTTCCCACCTCCCCCTCGTCGTTCTGACGTTCGTCTTGCCGCTGGGCTCCGCTGCGATGGTAAAAAGTGTCCTCGGGTCATTTGCCCAGTCCCCTGAGCCTCGGTCCTCGATCCCAAGGGTTGAAGAGGCCCGGACCCCACATTCAAACATCTCCCTCGGCTTGGCGAGTGAGTGCCCCCGGGGGCTCCCTCGCATCTCCCCTCGCGACTTGTTCGAGCCCAAGGTGGCCCCAAGACGGGCCACGAGGGCTCCAAGTGGCCCCGAGGACGGTCCAAGAGGGCCCCGAGTCCCCGAGCGATCGCTCCAAGACGCTTAGGACGGCCCCAAACAGCCCAGGAGGCCTCCAGGACGCCCCAAGAGGCCTCCAAGAGGCCTTCCAAGAGGCCTCCCAAGAGGGCCCCAAGAGGCAGACATTATCGATTGTCCATCGGTTTTTGAAGGTTCTTGGCGTTCTCGCCTTATCGGCTTCCCGAGGTTTCCAGAAGGCCCTCGAGGCCCCCAAGATCGCCCCAAGACGGCCCATGAGGTCTTCAAAAGGGCCCCACAACTGACCAACAGGACCCGAAGACAGCCCAAGAGGCGCCCAAGACGACCCACGAGGCCCAAAAGACGCTCCAATAGGGGGCCCAGATGGGGGACCCAAGCAGACATTTCGAGCCCTCGGCCCCGAGGGGCCCCCAAGAGGCTCCAAGAGGCTCCAAGAGGCCTCCAAACTGCTCATAAGAGGTCCAAGAGAGCGCTTTGAAGAGACCCCAAGAAGCATCCCTGAGAACTCTGACCCACAACGACACGGTAGCAAGATGGGCCGAAAACAAA
>CAUYUJ010014251.1:0-107500 GCA_963575745.1 Prorocentrum cordatum | reverse complement strand
TATTTTCTGGGTTCTTGTCTTCCCGCCCAGTTTCCATATTGTCCCATATTTTTGGGGAGTCGACGATTCATTGTGTCTGTGTGTTTCTCCCCCTCCTCGAGGGGCGAGAGGGCAGGGCGGCCGCGGCGCCCGCGAGGAGGCCGGAGGGCAGCAGCGGCGGGAACGGAGCCCACAGGGGAGGGGCCCGGGCCCCCGCGGCCCGTCGGCGGCGAGCGGAAAAAAGGGGGGGAAGCGGGGAGAGCCCTGACCCCTTATCGGGCAATGGCGGAACTCGAAGGATTGCAACAAAAACCAAGGATTGCAAAAAGACCAAGGGTTTTTTTGTAATCCTTCGAAGGGTTTTTTTGCAATCCTTCGTTCAAGGGTTTTTTTGCAATCCTTCGACAGGAGGTGTTTCCATACTTTCGGCCTCTCGAAGCCCTCACCGGGCCTCGGGGCCGTCAAGAAAAAACAGCTCAGGACGAGAAGCCAGCTCCGGGGAGCGGGTCGAGGCCTCTGAGGGTCGACGCTATGGAAAAAAACCGTGGCGTCGAGGGTCAGGGGAGGAGGCTTTTTCACAAAGCGGCGGGATTTCTCAAAAGCCCTCGCGCTTTTCGGGGAGACGTAAGACCCGGGCACGGGGGACTCGGAAATCCCCGACGAGGTCGTCAAAAAAATGACGAGGCCGAGCCTGCATTTTGACGAGGCCTCCCGCTGCAGACATCCCACGAAACTCCTCCTCGTCAAAATCCGAGTCGCGGTCGTCAAAAAACGATGGCGAACCCGAGTCCCGGCAAACCCGGGTCTTACGCTCCCCCGAGCTTTCCGAGAAGAAATGCTGGTGTCTTCGGGGAAGGCTTAGGAGGACTTCTCAGAAGGCCGGGGGATATCCGAGCCTTCTGATGAGACCCGCCCCTGCTCATGCCCCCCGGAGAGGGAGACAGCACGAGCGGGGGATCGTGGCAAATTGGCGCGGTCAGGGCCAGGGGCGGCCGGGGCAGTAATCCGGGGGGGGGGCCCAAAGAATAAGAAGGCACCGATACCGCTACCCTTCGCCCGTTTTCCACTTTTTTCGGCCTCCCGGGAACACCGCTGGATTCGCCGCGGTATCGGTGCCTCTTGGCTTCCCCAACGGGCGACGCTTGCGGGAGTTGGGGCTGGCGCTGGGACGATCCCATTGGGGAGTGGCGTCGAAGAGCTTCTGGAAGAAGGCGCTGGATGTTAGCTGGGGTTGGCGGGCCCATGTCGGTCGGGCCGCGACTCATGACCTGGGCCCGCGACGCCGAGTGGGTGACCTCCTGGCACGGGGCGTCGTCGCTGTGGGTGCCTGATACTCGTTGGACCAGGACCTCGCGGGTTTCCTGGGCTCACGGGCGGGCCTGCTCAGAAGGCTCGGAAATCCCCCGGCTTTCGGAGAAGTATGATAAACCCCTTCCCCGAAAACGCAGACAACTCTTCAGAAGACGCAAGGGCGTCTGAAAAGTCCCGCCGCTTTCTGCCCCCCCCAAAAAAAACTGTTCCTTCTCTCCCCCCCGTCGCTCGCCGCCGAACTTAGCGCGCCCGTGCAGCCTGCCCCGCAGCCCCCGCTCGTTGCGCCAATGAACTCCGCCCCTCCCCCCGCGCGCGCAACGCGCGAAGAGGGGGCCACGCCCTGCCCGGCGCGGCCGCGCAGGGTTGGGAAGTCGCCGCCGATCAACGACAGGCGCGTCTGACACGCAAGGGGGGAGAGGTTGAGGAGGAGGAGGAGGAGGAGGAGGATGAGGACGAAAAGGAGGAGACAGGAGGAGGAGGAGCACGCAGGATTAGGAGTACGAGTAAGAGTAGGAGTAACGTAGGAGTACGAGTATGAGTAGGAGTATAGGGTAGCAGTCGTAGGAAGAGGAGGAGGAGGAGGAGGAGGAGGAGGAGGAGGAGGAGGAGGAGGAGGGGGAAGATGTTACCTGAATGTTGCACAATCTGCTCCGCAATGAGCACGAATGCAAAACCGACGACAATCGAGACCCCCCCTCGTCTGAGGTTTCGAGGGGGCCTCCTGCAAAACGGCGCGCAGCTGAAACACCAACCGCCGCGATCCGCGTTCCCCCCGCGGCGGCGGCGCTGGCGCTCCGCGCTCTCCGGAGCACTGGCCGCCGCCGCGGGGGCCGGGGAGGAGGAGGAGGAGGAGGACGAGAAGGAGGAGGAGGAGGAAGAGGAGGAGGAAAAGGAGGAGGAAGGAGGAGGAGGAGGAGGAGGAGAGAGGGGGGAGGAGGGAGGAGGAGGAGGAGGAGGAGGAGGAGGAGGAGGAGGAGGAGGAGGAGGAGGAGGAGGAGGAGGAGGAGGAGGAGGAAGAGGAGGACGAGGAGGATAATTCAGCTGGATTTCGCTGCCCTGATCCCCACAGCTGCGAAATCTGCACCGTGGCGACGAAACAAAGCGCATCCTGCCCCAGGTCTTGCCTGGGCGACAAGGTTCGCATTTCACGAGTGCACGCAGCTGAAAAATCAACCGCCGAGTGACTCACGGCGGCAGCGCGCTTCGCGCGCCGCCACGGGCCCCTCGGCCTCGACCCCAGCGGGGGGGTGAACCACCGTGGGAACTGTGAACCCGAGGGAGAGGAGAGAAGAGGGGGGGAGGAGACGAGAAGAAGGAAGAGAGGAGGAGGGGAGGGGCACAGTCCCACAACAGCCTACCCCCCCCCCCCCCGGGGAGAAGTGCGACCCCTCCCGCCTCCGCCCGTCCTGCGGCCTGGTCCCCGGCTCCGCGTAGTACCCCGCCGATCCCGGCGGCGCCGACCGAGGAGGAGGAGGAGGAGGAGGGGGAGGAGGAAGGAGGAGGAGGAGGAGGAGGAGGAGGAGGAGGAGAGGAGGAGGAGGAGGAGGAGGAGGAGGAGGAGGAGCTAGGAGGAGGAGGAGGAGGAGGAGGAGCTAGGGAGGAGGAGGAGGAGGAGGAGGAGGAGGAGGCGGAGGAGGGGGCCCCGGCACGTGGGGCGGGAGCCGCCGTGGCGCGTCCGGACGGGGCCGCGCAGCTCCGTCCCCCTCGGAGGCGCGGCGCGGCCCGACCGATCGCCGCGGGAGGGCGGCGGCGTCGGGCGGCCGCCGGCAGGGCGCGGCGGACCCGCCGGGGCGGGCCCGGGGCGCGGCGGGCGGGCGAGGCGGGGGCGCCCTGGACTGAATGTGGCCCTGGGACACTTGGGCGCCCGAGTTATCCGGGATAACTCGGGTCCGGGGTAACTCGGGTTTGGATTCCCGAAAAAGGAACCCGAGTTATCCCTGACCCGAGTTACCCCTGATGATTCGGGGCTCTTGGACGCCCGATTTATCCGGGGTAACTCGGGTCCGGGGTAACTCGGGTTTGGATTCCCGAAAAACGAACCCGAGTTATCCCTGACCCGAGTTACCCCTGATGATTCGGGGCTCTGAGACACTGCGTTTCCCAAAATTTACCTAACAGCGAAGACTGGTAGGTTTCTAGAATAGGGTCAAAAGAGAGAGCATCATGACGCCCCAAAGGGGGGTCTGGGCGCGATCCGGGGGAGGGTGCCGGGGATTTTTTCCACCAACAGATGCACACTTCGTGGTCTTCGAGGTTCCAGAACTCCATTCCCGGGCCACATTCTGAATGCCCGGAGCCAACTGTAGGCCAATTCGTGGTCTTCGAGTTCCCAGAACTTTATTCCTGGGCATGATGTTGAATGCCCGGAGCCAACTGTAGGCCACTTCGTGTTCTTCGAGATCCCATAACTCCACTCCCAAGCCACATTTTGAATGCTGAAGGCAGACTGAGGCTGAGGCTGAGGCTGAAGCAGGCTGAGGCTCAGGCTGAGGCAGGCTGAGGCGGAGGCTGAGGCAGGCTGATGCTGAGGCAGGCTGAGGCTGAGGCTGAGGCTGATGCAGGCTGAGGCTGAGGCGCGCTGAGACCGAGGCTGAAGGCCGACTGAGGCTGAGGCTGAGGCAGGCTGAAGCTGAGGCTGAGGCTGAGGCTGAGGCTGAGGCTGAGGCTGAGGCCGAGGCTGAAGGCAGACTGAGGGTGAGGCTGAAGCAGGCTGAGGCTGAGGCTGAGGCAGGCTGAGGCTGAGGCTGAGGCAGGCTGATGCTGAGGCAGGCTGAGGCTGAGACTGAGGCTGATGCAGGCTGAGGCTGATGCAGGCTGAGGCTGAGGCCGAGGCTGAAGGCAGACTGAGGCTGAGGCTGAAGCAGGCTGAGGCTGAGGCTGAGGCAGGCAGAGGCTGAGGCTGAGGCAGGCTGAGGCTGAGGCAGGCTGAGGCTGAGGCTGAGGCTGATGCAGGCTGAGGCTGATGCAGGCTGAGGCTGAGGCTGAGGCTGAGGCGAGGCTGAGGCAGGCTGAGGCTGAGGCTGAAGCAGGCTGAGGCTGCTGAGGCAGGCTGAGGCTGAGGCTGAGGCAGGCTGAGGCTGAGGCAGGCTGAGGCTGAGGCCGAGGCTGAGGCAGACTGAGGCTGAGGCTGAAGCAGGCTGAGGCTGAGGCTGAGGCAGGCTGAGGCTGAGGCTGAGGCAGGCTGATGCTGAGGCAGGCTGAGGCTGAGGCTGAGGCTGATGCAGGCTGAGGCTGAGGCAGGCTGAGGCTGAGGCCGAGGCTGAGGCAGGCTGAGGCTGAGGCTGAGGCTGAGGCTGAGGCTGATGAGGCTGAGGCTGAGGCAGGCTGAGGCTGAGGCTGGCTGAGGCTGAGGCTGAGGCTGAGGCTGAGGCAGGCTGAGGCTGAGGCTGAGGCTGAGGCTGAGGCTGAGGCTGAGGCTGAGGCTGAGGCTGAGGCTGAGGCTGAGGCTGAGGCTGAAGGCTGAGGCTGAGGCTGAGGCTGAGGCTGAGGCTGAGGCTGAGGCAGGCTGAGGCTGAGGCTGAGGGCTGATGCTGAGGCAGGCTGAGGCTGAGGCTGAGGCTGATGCAGGCTGAGGCTGAGGCAGGCTGAGGCTGAGGCCGAGGCTGAAGGCAGACTGAGCTGAGGCTGAAGCAGGCTGAGGCTGAGGCTGAGGCAGGCTGAGGCTGAGGCTGAGGCAGGCTGAGGCTGAGGCAGGCTGAGGCTGAGGCTGAGGCTGATGCAGGCTGAGGCTGAGGCAGGCTGAGGCTGAGGCCGAGGCTGAAGGCAGACTGAGGCTGAGGCTGAAGCAGGCTGAGGCTGAGGCTGAGGCAGGCTGAGGCTGAGGCAGGCTGAGGCTGAGGCTGAGGCAGGCTGAGGCTGAGGCTGTGACTGCGACTGCCGTTGCCACTGCGACTGCCATCGCGAATGCGACTTCGACTGCGAGAACAGCAGAATTCTACAACAGGATTCTCATCTGAACCTTAAGGGGAATGCTTCCAGATATGCTCCTACACATCGCTGTTAGGTTGCTTTGTCGGGATAATTTCTGGGTTGTGTCTTCCCAGACAAATACACACAAAAACATACATACACAAATAAAGGGGCACATATACACACAAATGAATATACGAATAATAATTTTGATTCGGGGACAAATGAATATACACACATATAGGGATTCTCCATAGTTTCTGGGGGGGGTGTTTCCCTCCCCCAACACTTCCCATAGTTTTCCAGATTTTTTTTCCGGGGAAGCGACGATGCATTGTGTCCGTGTGTTTCTTGGGGGTGGGGGCGGGGGTCCCGACGTGCAGCCCCTGGCCTGCAGCCCCTGGTCTGCGCACACACACACACACACTTGCTGTGCACTCCGACGAGGCCATGGAACGCACTCACCAAAGTCTGGAACCACCACGCCAGGATAGAGCCAGGGCACAAGATCAACCGTGTACGTATGCCACACACACGCAAACCACACACACATAACGCCACACACAGACACACACAGACACACACACACACACAAACACGCTTACACAGACAGGCCAGCGCGGAGGCGGAAACGCTCGACAGCCTGACTGGATACACCAACATCCCCTATACAACAAGTTCTGGCAGCACTAACACCGCGAATCACAATTAACAGCGCGCGTGCATCTGAATTCAGTGAGCATCTCAACGTATTATGTGCGACAACGTGTTCCTCCAGAGCATCACAGGCTTGGGCCACACAATCAGTATGCATTGAGTTTGAACGCAAGCTCGAAGAACCACATCACACCCTCACAGATGCATAAGCGTATCATGGAGCTACTGACTCAAGGCATCTCAAGCTGGAACACGCGCTCGCAAGCACCTCCGTGCTGGAGTTGTGGCAGCCCGACTTGACGCTGGGATAGACCATGTCCACCTTGCCATGCGTTCGCCAGATTACGTGCTTGCTGACAATGCTACTGCCGCGCTGCTGCTTGAGAAAGGCAAACTGACCTGTGACTATATGCGGATGGCTGGATTAGACTGAACTGGACTGGCGTGCAAATCGGCCCGGAGGCCGTCCCTAAGCTTATGTCAGGCGTGTCCCCCTACAGGCGGATTTGACGAAAAATCAAACATGCCCAACAATATAGCAAAAATGCCGGACAATCTAAAAAATCGTCCCCAAACGATTTTGTGACTATTTTTGAATGTTCCTCCCGTAGAGGGACAGGCCCGACTTCAGACTAGACTGAACTGGACCGGCGTGCACATCGGCCCGGAGGCCGTCCCTACGCGGAGGTCGCAGTGGAACCTCGGCTCCGTGAGTGGATGGCTGGGCCTCCAAACTCAAGGCCTCTCAGTGCGGCGTGGCTCGTAGCAAGCGCGACGCCAAGAATGCCCCTACCCAATCGCCCATCAGACTCTGACGCAACCCCTCTGCCCTGACGACCTATCAGACCACCCCAACCCAACCCGAAGACCCGAATTTGACCCGAATTTCGGGTTGGGGGGGGGTACGGGTTCCATGTGTTTTTACAATGTTCCCCGACCCCCCCCCACTGGAAATGGAGGGCAAATTGAGGCCTTCGGGTTGGGTTGGGGTCGTTTGGTGAGTGGTGATGCCCAGCCTCCACTGCACAACATCTTTCAAGGACCCGCTTCCACGAGGCAACTCTGTGCTTGAACCATCGGACGGCATGGCATGGCTGGACGTGCAAAGGTGCACAGTCACCAAGAAGGCAAGACAAGCACGCCTGCAGTGTCCACCTGTTCTCGCACCGCTCAACCAATTTCTCCTTGGCGCGCCTTCCTCCTCCTCCTCCTCCTCCTCCTCCTCCTCCTCCTCCTCTTCCTCCTCCTCCTCCTCAATCCACCGTCCAACCTCCGCCCTTCTTCCTCCCTCCCTCTCTCCTCTCCCTCTCTCCCCTCCTTCTCCCTCTTCTCCTGGTCCTTCTTCTGGCCCCTCTTCGGGCTCTCCTGCCGGTCTTTCTCCTGGTCGCTCCCACGGCCTTCTCCCAGTCCTTCCCTTGGTCCGTCTCCTCCTCCGCCTGCTCCTCCCTCGGATATCCCTGGCCACGCCCTGGGGCGCCTGCCGGCCAGAAGCTCGAAGCGAGCCCCACCGGGGCAACCAGGAGGCACAACACCGCACGTCGACTGGTGCACCACGCAGTGCTTGCGACATTGAGAGCTGCGCCTGATGTTGGTGGCTGTCGTTCACTCACCCCTGCCCCGCACATGACATCTGCCACCTTCTGTGGTCGCCGAAAGGAGCCTCGCTGGTGCGACACGCTGTCGACCGCCCGGGGAACTTCTACGGCTCCTTCCACCTGCCGCCAATACAAGGAGAGAAACGCGGGTGAACCCTGCCTCGGCGCCGAGCGAGGGGGGGAAGCGAGAAGGAGCAGGCCTCCTCAGAAGGCAGCGTGACTCCTCGGTAGCCCTCCGGCCTTCTGAGAGGTCTTCTGCGTCTTCAGGGAAGGCTCAGAGGAGGAGGAGGAGGAGGAGGAGGAGGAGGAGGAGGAGGAGGAGGGGGAGGAGGAGGAGGGGGAGGAGGAGGAGGAGGAGGAGGAGGAGGAGGAGGAGGAGGAGGGGAGGAGGGGGAGGAGGAAGAGGAGGAGGAGGGGGAGGGGAGGAGGGGGAGGAGGAGGAGGAGGGGGAGGAGGAGGCCTGCCGCCGATCGACCCCGCACGACGCAGCGTTGTGGCCCGTGTGCGTGGCTCCAGCGCCGCCTCGGCGAAGGGCCCATGCCCTGTGCGGCCGGGCAGCGCAGGGCCCGGCCTTACAGTCAATGAGCATAGTAAGGATGCGCGGTAAGGGTGCAAGTGGAGGGATGACAAAACGCCCCTACCCTGGGTTACAAGTGCGTGGTCAGTCAACCTCCTGGGAGCTCCCACTGTCAGCCCACAGGAGGTTCAGCGCACAGCGCCTCACAAACCGCGTTTCTTACGCCCTTGATGCAAGGGCCTTGGAAGGCCATGTCGACACCTTGCGAGCGGGGCGCGGCCAGCGAAAGCGGCCAAGGATGGACCGAGGAGGCAAGGGTGCAGGGGTACCCTTGGGAAGGTTGCCCATCCTTACTATGCGGGTTGACTGTGTGTTGCTCCCATCGCACTTGAGGACCACAGCCCAGAAAGAAGTTCGAGCGCCCGGACAAGTGTCGAGAGAGTTGTCGAAACGTTGTCGAAACAATGTCGGACGAGTGCCTCCCATGGCCCGACACGTGAAAACCCTCGAGTGTCGGTACTTTTTGTTACTGGTGCTCGAAATTCTCTTGGGTGATCAAGGCAATAGTAGGTTGGAACATCATAAGCCTAGCCCTCTCCTCCTATCCTGCGCGCCGAGGGGAGGCGGGAAGCTCTGGGCAGCGCGGATCGGGGGCTGCGGAGCAGGCCGCAGAGGCGCGCTAGGTAAGCTCTCTCTCTGTGGGGGCACCATCCGCCAGAGGGGCTCTCCGAAGCTGACGTGGGCCCCCGAGCTCTCCACGGGGCCGTGGAATGGCGCTCCTCCTGGAGACACAACCCGCGTGCCGAAGTGGGCGTGGGAGCGCATGCGGACGCTCCCCAGGTACGGAGGCACGATCCGCACGGGGGATCTTGCTGACACGGGCACTGGCCCGCATGCGGGCGCTCCCACTGGGGCCGTCGGTGGAGCTCTCTCGGGGGCCCCGAGCTTGGCGATGGGTCCGTCAACTTGGGCGTGGGCCCGCAAGCAGACACCCTCGCTCGGGCCGCAGGTAGAGCTCCCTACGGGGGCACGTCTGCGAGGTGTGTGTGTGTGTGTGTGCTGCGCTTTCTCCGCCTCGTCGCTGTGCTAAATGATACGTGCGTGGGTGTGCGCGCGAACGCTTCCGTGGTGCCGTGGGAGGCCAGTCGAGGCAGGACGGGACCCATCGCACGGCGGCTCTGCGGGAAGAGTCGGCCAGAGGGTCGACCCGCTCCGTCGGGGGAAGCCCCCCCGTGGGTATGGACGGGTCATGGGGCGCGAGCGGAGAGAGCGCACAAGATCGAAGATGGTCTTGCATTGTTCCTTGATCCTAGATCGCTCAACTTCGCGCGCTGCGCCCCGTAGTGCGCGACGCGTGGTCATCTTCGCGCCATCGCGAGGTCCCCCTGGAGAAGGATAGCTCTCTGGCCGAGGCCGCAACGCGTGCTCTGGATCGACTGGTGGGGATGCCTGAAGCGTCAATGATCAAAACCACATGCATAAACGATGAGCCTGCCGCCATTCGGCAAATTCCACCAGCCATCTGGGCGTGAGTGGTTCAGGCACTTTCCTCTTCCACCTCCCCTCTTCCCCTCCTGGAAGTTCCCTTTTACTCAGCCGCCGTAACCCCTGGCACAATAATGAAGGGGAACTGGGACACACAAATAAATCGGGGGTGAAGGGGTGAGATCGGAGTGGAACGGATAGCCCCCCTACCGGGAAAACGGTTTCGGTTTCGTGTTCGTGCATGCCGTGCGTGCGGGCGAAGCTGCGTGGGCGGGCGAGAAGAAAGTCTCCTCCGGCTGAGGCGCGGCCGGACCAAATATTTCCTCTCCGGGGGCCGGTGGCCCGCGGTGTCCCGCCGGTGTCCCGCCTCCGGCTGAGGCGCGGCCGGACCAAATGTCTCCTTTCCGGGGGCCAGTGGCCCGCGGTGTCCCGCCGTTTTCCCGCCGGTGTCCCGTCGGTGTCCCGATGATGATGATGATGATGATGATGATGATGATGATGATGATGATGATGATGATGATGATGATGGTGATGATGATGATGATGTCGATGATGATGATGTCGATGATGATGATGATGATGATGATGATGGTGATAGTGGTGATGATGATGGTGTCCCGATGATGATGACGATGTGGAAGATGTTGATGATGATGGTGGCGATGATGATGGTGTCCCCCGATGGTGATGATATTGTTGATCATGATGATGTTGATGATGATGATGATGGGATGACGATGATATGATGATGATGATGATGATGGTGATGATGATGAGGATGATGATGATGCAGATGATGATGGTGTCCCGATGATGATGATGATGATGATGTTGATGATGATGCTGTTACGATGATGGTGATGATGATGGTGTCCCGATGATGATGATGATGTTTATGATGATGATGATGACGATGGTGTCCCGATGATGATGTTGATGATGAGGATGATAATGAGGTGATGATGCTGACTTTGATGATGGTGGCCCGATGATGGTGATGATGATGAGTATGAGTTGATGATAATGATGGTGTCCCGATGATGATGATGGTGATGATGATGGTGGTGACGATGATGATGGTGTCCCGATGATGATGTTGATGATGATGATGTTGCCGATGAGAATGGTGTCCCGATGATGATGATGTTGATGATGTTGTTCATGATGGTGATACGATGATGATGGTGGTGGTCTTCCGATGATGCTGATGAGGATGATGATGATGGTGTCCCGATGATGATGATGATGTTGATGATGCTGATGGTGACGATGGTGGTGTCCCGAAAATGGTGATGATGATGCTGTTGCTGATGATGATGATGGTGATGATGTTGATGATGATGGTGATGAGGTGATGATGATGATGATGATGATGATGATGATGATGGTGGTGATGATGATGATGATGATGATGATGATGATGATGATGATGATGATGATGATGATGATGATGATGATGATGATGATGATGATGGTGTCCTGATGATGATGATGCTGATGATGGTGATGATGATGTTGATGACGTTGATGACGATGATGTTGATGATGATGACGTTGATTGCGAGATCGATTGTGACATCGATTGTGCGATCGATAGTGAGACCGAATTTGAGATCGATTGTGAGATCGATAGTGAGATTGATAGCGAGATCGATTGTGAGATCGATAGTCAGATCGATTGTAAGATCGATCGAATGAAATAGGTCCAGTGAGATCGATTGTGAGATCGATCGAGTGTGATCAATCGATCGAGACCGATAGTGAGATCGATAGTGAGACCGATAGTGAGACAGATCGAGTGAGACGTTGGTTCCTCCCCCCCCCCGAACCTCCTTATCACCCAAAGGGTGGTCGTATAGGTAGACTCAAAAAAAACATTCCCCATATTCTCCTTTATTTTCTGGGTTTCTGTCTCCCCCCCCACTTCCCATATTTTCCCATATTTTCTTGGGAATCGACGATGAATTGTGTCTGTGTTTTTTCCCCTCCTGAAATACGGCGTAGCAGAATGCCAAATGCTGCCTGGTGGGGATTCTGTACTCTTCCAAGGGGCCCTGCCCCCTCCGGGCCGCGCCCCGTTGCGCGCACCGGCCGTACTCCTGGGGGGGGGTCCCTGGGCAACCCTAGCGCCTCCCTGGGGAGGCGCCGAGGCCTCCATGACGGCCCAAGAGCCTCCCGAGACGGTCCAAGAGGGCCCCAAGTCGCCGAACGGTCGCTCGAAGACGCCCAAGATATCCTCAAGATGCCAGAGGCTTCCAAGAGACCTCCAAGAGGCCTCGCAAGAGGGCCGCGCAAGGCAAACATCATGGGTGGTCCTTGCGTTTTTTCAAGGACTGTGGCGTTCTCGCCCTTTTCGGCTTTCCGACGCTCCAAGACGGCCCACGAGGCCCCCAAGACCATCCCAAAACGATCCAAGAGGCCTCCAAAGCCTAAGAGCGCCCCAAGACGGCCCAAGAGGCGCCCAAGACGGCCCAAGAGGGCCCCAAGACGGCCCCACATGGGGCCCAAGAGAGGCAACACGCACCGAAAATCTGAGCCTCCCGCCCCAAGAGGCCCCCAGGAGACCCAAGAGGCCCTCAAGAGGCCCCCAAGAGCCCCCCAAAATGGCCTCCCAGAGGCACCCAAAAAACCCCAAAACGGCCCCCAGGAGGCCTCCAAACTGTCTCCAAGAGGCCCCCGAGAAGCCTCCCGCGAAACTCCAACGAGCATCCACTAGGCTTATAACCCACAGCCCAGCCGCGGTGGCGGGACATTTGCCGCAGGCAGCTGAATCCGCCGCCCCCTGTCGATTCGTCGCAGGGGTGCCTGGCGTGCTAGACCCTTTCGGTTTTGGTTTTGGCTCTTTTTCCAAACTCGACGAGCGCGTTCCACTACTCGCAAAGTAACTACTCGCAAATGGCCTGCATCCGCCGGGGGGAATCGACGAGAAATTAAAGCGAAGCTGACGTGTATGTTTCGGACGTTTGCGAGTAGGCACTTTGCAAGTTGAACGCGTTCGGCGACAAAAGAACTCCCCCTGGGCCTCCGGCGCGTCCCGCCGGCCACCCGAAAGGATGCTGAAAACTTGCCACGACCAGGTTCCAAATGGTTTTCCCTGGTCCAGACGGCTCCCAGACGGCCCAAGATGGCCTCCAAAATGCATCCCAGACGGCCAAGATGGCCTCCAAGACGGCTAAGATGGCCCCAAGATGCCTCCAAGACGGCCCAGGATGTACCCAAGATGGCGTAAGATAGCCTCAAGATGGCCCAAGACGGCCCAAGAGGCCTCAATACGGCCCAAGAGGTCTCCAAGAGGTGCTCCAGGAGGGCCCGAATAGGCCAAGATCATTGATTTTCCTGTGGTTTTTGAATGATTGTGGCATTTGTCTCTTCTCGGCATTCCGCCGGACAGAGACGGCCCAAGAGGCCGCCAAGATCGCCCACGAGGCCTCCAAGAGGGTTCCATGACGGCCCAAGAGGCCTCCAAGACCGCCCCAAGACGGCCCAAGAGACCTCCAAGACGCCCAAGATGGCCTCCAAGACGGCCCCGAAGTGCCCCAAGAGGACCCCAAATCGGTTCAGAGAGGCCCCCCAAACGGCTCCCGACGGCGTCAGACGTGCCAGGAACCCACCAAGATGGCCGAAGTTGGCTCGAAGCTGGCCCAAGACGGCCCAAGAGGCCTCCAAGAGGGCCTCCAGGAAAGCCAGAAAAGGCCGAAAACACTGATTATCCTAAGGTGTTTGAAGGATTTTGACATTTGCTTCTTTTCGGCCTTCCGACGGAAAGAGACGGCCCAAGAGCCCCCAAAGATCGCCCAAAGATCACCTAAGAGGCCTCCAAGATGGCCCCAGAACGGCCCAAGATGGCCTCCAAGACGGCCCTGGAGCACCCCAAGAGGGCCCTAAGTCGGCCCAGAGAGGCCCCCCAAACGGCTTCCGACGGCGTCAGACGGGCCAGGAGCCCAACAAGACGGCCGAAGATTGCCCTAAGATGGCCCAAAACGGCCCAAGAGGCCTCCAAGAGGGCCTCCAGGAAGGCCGGAAAAGGCCAAAATCCTTGATTTCCCATGAGTTTTTGAAAGATTGTGGCATTTGCTTTTTTCGGCCTTCCGACGGCCCGAGACGGCCCAAGAGCACCCAAAGATTGCCCAAGAGGCCCAAGACGGCCCCAAGAGGCCTCCAAGACGGCCCAAGAGGCCTCCAAGACGCTCAAGATAGCCTCAAAGACGGCCCACGAGCCCTCCAAGACGTCCTCCCAAAAGGCCCGAAAGGGTCAAAATGGCCTCCAGAGGGCCAAGAGGACCTTCAAGATGCCCACGTGTTCCCCGAAGGCGTTCCAAACCGACTCGGGGAACACATGGTCCGATAGCTTGGCAGATCTGATCTCAACGTGGCGCTTCCAAAAAGGCAGGGGGCGGCGGTGATTCGCCGTAGGCGTCGTCGATCAAAACCCCCTCCCCCAGGCGACCGGCAGCCAACCAAGATCAATGAGGGCACCCCCTCCAACCATCCCTGTCCAAAAAATAAAGAATCCACTCAGGGGCAACATCTTGGTTCATGATTAGGGGGGCCGCGAGCACCTTGTGTTTTTCTGGCAGGGGCGGCGGGGATGCCCGCAGACCGCCTGCTGCGCACAGGGCCACCATCCCTGTCAAACCCCCTTAAAAATTATCCCGGCAAAGCAACCTAACATCGATGTGTAGGAGCATATCTGGAAGCATTCCCCTTAAGATTCGGATGAGAATCCAGTTGTAGAATTCTGCTGTTCTCGCAGTCGTAGTCGCATTCGCGATGACAGTCGCAGTGGCAACGGCAGTCGCAGTCACAGCCTCAGCCTCAGCCTGCCTCAGCCTCAGCCTCAGCCTGCCTCAGCCTCAGCCTGCCTCAGCCTCAGCCTCAGCCTGCTTCAGCCTCAGCCTCAGTCTGCCTTCAGCCTCGGCCTCAGCCTCAGCCTGCCTCAGCCTCAGCCTGCATCAGCCTCAGCCTCAGCCTGCCTCAGCATCAGCCTGCCTCAGCCTCAGCCTCAGCCTGCCTCCGCCTCAGCCTCAGCCTGCTTCAGCCTCAGCCTCAGTCTGCCTTCAGCCTCGGCCTCAGCCTCAGCCTGCCTCAGCCTCAGCCTGCATCAGCCTCAGCCTCAGCCTCAGCCTGCCTCAGCCTCAGCCTGCCTCAGCCTCAGCCTCAGCCTGCTTCAGCCTCAGCCTCAGTCTGCCTTCAGCCTCGGCCTCAGCCTCAGCCTGCCTCAGCCTCAGCCTGCATCAGCCTCAGCCTCAGCCTCAGCCTGCAGCCTCAGCCTCAGCCTGCCTCAGCCTCAGCCTGCCTCAGCCTCAGCCTCAGCCTGCTTCAGCCTCAGCCTCAGTCTGCCTTCAGCCTCGGCCTCAGCCTCAGCCTGCCTCAGCCTCAGCCTGCATCAGCCTCAGCCTCAGCCTCAGCCTGCCTCAGCCTCAGCCTCAGCCTCAGCCTCAGCCTCAGCCTCAGCCTGCTTCAGCCTCAGCCTCAGTCTGCCTTCAGCCTCGGCCTCAGCCTCAGCCCTCAGCCTCAGCCTGCATCAGCCTCAGCCTCAGCCTCAGCCTGCCTCAGCATCAGCCTGCCTCAGCCTCAGCCTCAGCCTGCCTCAGCCTCAGCCTGCTTCAGCCTCAGCCTCAGTCTGCCTTCAGCCTCGGCCTCAGCCTCAGCCTGCCTCAGCCTCAGCCTGCATCAGCCTCAGCCTCAGCCTCAGCCTCAGCCTCAGCCTCAGCCTCAGCCTGCCTCAGCCTCAGCCTGCTTCAGCCTCAGCCTCAGTCTGCCTTCAGCCTCGGCCTCAGCCTCAGCCTGCCTCAGCCTCAGCCTGCATCAGCCTCAGCCTCAGCCTCAGCCTGCCTCAGCATCAGCCTGCCTCAGCCTCAGCCTCAGCCTGCCTCAGCCTCAGCCTCAGCCTGCTTCAGCCTCAGCCTCAGTCTGCCTTCAGCCTCGGCCTCAGCCTCAGCCTGCCTCAGCCTCAGCCTGCATCAGCCTCAGCCTCAGCCTCAGCCTGCCTCAGCATCAGCCTGCCTCAGCCTCAGCCTCAGCCTGCCTCAGCCTCAGCCTCAGCCTCAGCCTCAGCCTGCTTCAGCCAAAGCCTCAGTCTGCCTTGAGCCTTGGCCTCAGCCTCAGCCTCAGCCTGCCTCAGCCTCAGCCTGCATCAGCCTCAGCCTCAGCCTCAGCCTGCCTCAGCATCAGCCTGCCTCAGCCTCAGCCTGCCTCTGCCTCAGCCTCAGCCTGCTTCAGCCTCAGCCTCAGTCTGCCTTCAGCCTCGGCCTCAGCCTCAGCCTGCCTCAGCCTCAGCCTGCCTCAGCCTCAGCCTCAGCCTGCCTCAGCATTCAAAATGTGGCCCGGGAATGGAATTCTGGGAACTCGAAGAACACGAAGTGGCCTACAGTTGGCTCCGGGCATTCAAAATCATGCCCAGGAATGGAATTCTGGGAACTCGAAGATCACGAAGTGGCCTACAGTTGGCTCGGGGCATTCAAAATGTGGCCCGGGAATGGAGTTCTGGGAACTCGAAGAGCACGAAGTGGCCTACAGTTGGCTCCAGGCATCCAAAATGTGGCCCGGGAATGGAGTTCTGGGAAGTAGAAGAGCACGAAGTGGCCTACAGTTGGCTCCGGGCATCCAAAATGTGGCCCGGGAATGGAGTTCTGGGAAGTCGAAGAGCACGAAGTGGCGTACAGTTGGCTCCGGGCATTCAGAATGTGGCCCGGGAATGGAGTTCTGGGAAATCGAAAAGCACGAAGTGTGTGACTGTATGCAAAAAACGATCCCCCCCGGAAAACCCCAACGGCTCCCCAACGGCTGCCCAGACCCCCCTGTGGAGTAATGTGCTGCTCTCTTTTTACCCCACTAGAAACCTACCAGTCTTCGATGTTAGGTAATAATGGACATCGGGACAGCATTTGGATCATGCGCGGGCACCACGCGATCACTGTGCATTGGTTGTTAACTTGGACGGCGGGGGTGCTGGCATATTGCCTGCTATGTGCAGGCCCACAAGACGCTATGGTGGCCACCCCACCGCGACTGCGCACTGGTCTTCGACAAGGGTGGTGGGGGCCGACACGTTTCCCGATGTGCACTGCCACGTTCGGCGCTTCTGGCACACTCTGCGCATATCCCGAACGAACGTGGCGCACCTAGCGCGGCCGGAACATGCGGCACACATGACGCACGTTGATCACGTGGCGCATCTGGCGCACCAGGCGTGCCCGGCACGCTTGGTCCACAGGGGTGCCTGGCGCACCTGGCGTGCGTGGCGCGCCTGGCACCCCTGGCGCACCTCGCCCCAGCATTGCGCACATGGGGCCTGTTTTTGTTCTCATTAGCTGCCCATACAAAGACTAACGCTGAACACGCTGCGGCTCGGGTGCTACGTATGTGTTATGTGTTCGGAGGGCGGGTGGGAGTGAGCGAGACGGCTTGTGGGCGGGAAGGGTGTCTTGACCTCTCCCCCTCCCCCCTCCCCCTGGGTTTGGAAAGAGTGTCCCGCGAGGTCCTAGAAGGTCTTTTTTGGCCCCGGCGAGAAGGCCAACATCTTTGGCCACATTTGGGCCTTGAAGAAGCCAGCGCGGTCAGCAACGACAAGCACACGCAGCACTTCAGCGGCACGGGAGATAGAAAGAGGTTACTTCATCTCTTGATGTGCGTGGCCGTTGTGGGGCTTCCAAGGAGCCTCCGGAGTCCCATCTGGTAGGAGGAGAGGGAGCGGGGAAGGGGGCGCCCGCAGGCGAGAAGGTTCGCAAGCGCGGGCTCCAGCACAGCGCGCACACTAGGCGAATAATCCCACTACGTGGGACAACAGCTTCGGCAGCATGCGGCAGCATTCGCGAGGCCCCAGCAGTGCCAATCTTATTTTGTTCCAGCATCGTGGGTTGCTAGCCAGCTTTCGCCCTCGTTAGCATCCGACAACAACAGGCAACAAGATGGGGTTTCCCCAGGTAACGGGCGCACCCCCTTGGCAATCCCTTCCCTAGTTGGCTCAGGGACTGTCCACAGGAAGCCCGCTCGCTGCCCTGGCAGTTTGGTCAGTGATCCTCCTCCCCTACCTCCTCCCTCCTCCACCTCCTCCTCCTCCTCCTCCTCCTTCTCCTCCTCCTCCTCCTCCTCCTCCCCCTCCCCTCCCTCCTCCTCCTCTCCTCCTCCTCCTCCTCCTACTCCTCCTCCTCCCCCTCCTCCTCCTATCCTCCTCCTCCTCCTCCTCCTCCTCCTCCTCCTCCTCCTCCTCCTCCTCCTCCTCCTCCTCTCCTCCTATCTCGCGAGGGCTCGCGCGTTCTCGTGAGCGCGCGCGCGCGCCCGCGGAGACGCAGTCGTCCTTCTTGCAATAATCGTCGCAGCGCTTGTCTGCCTGGGTGCCGCCCCCCCCCGCTCGCCCAGTGCCGGCCCCCCCCACCGCAGATTCTGAGAACGCCCGCGCGGCGTGTTCGCCCGTGGGGCACGGCTGCGGATCGATGCCGATCGATGGTGAGCGTTTATTATATTCGGCGTTTCGACGTTGGGCGGAAGGGGGGGGAGGGGGGGGGTCTGGCTCCGGACCTGGGATTTCTGCTTAGTGCGACTGTTTGCGACAGTGCGTCCTATGGGGGAGGGGCTCCACCTGCTCGAAACAGGCGCCAAAACAGCCAAGATCCACTCCCGGGGGGGTTGGAGGGGGGGTGCGAGGGCCCGCGCCGATCGGCAACATAATTAATCACAAAAACGCTCACGATCGATGCGAAGCATTGCCTGTAGTGAGCACGCGGAGGCAAGATGTGCTCGGAACTGGCTTGCACAGGCTGGGGAGAGGGCACGAAAACGTAGTGCACCCCAGCCCTTCTCACCATGCAAGGGCGTCAATCGGGCCGGGCGGAAGAGGGGGATAGCAAAGGGGGGGGTTGAGAACCAGCTCACGTGGCTGCTTTTCCCCGGCGCCTCCAGGCGCCGGAGGCGGCTATGTATCGAGGAATGGGCCCCTCGGTGGGGGCCGAAACCAGCTGCTGGCAACAGAGTTTGTACCCCCCCCTTTCCCCGTCACCCCCTTTCGTCTGGCCCGACTCCAGGGTTCCGCGTCCGAGGGTTCCAGGGACGCAACGGCGCCCGGCGGAGCGTAAGCACCTCTCCCCTCGCCCTGCTGCCCTTTGCATTCGTCATCACTCCTTCCTCTTCCCTCCGAAAGAATGGGCGAGAGAGGATCAGCTGGATGTTTTTCTGTCTCAGAAACCTAGGGGTTGCGTGCTAGGCACCAGCCTTTGGGCCTGCTCAGCTTCTTCTCAGCCCAGAAGCTACTGACTGTGAACAGCCACGTTCAAACGCAACGTCAGGGAACCGATATTGAAACGCAACGCCTCCTCCCACCTCCCACCTCCGACATTGAAACGCAACGCCTGCATTCGTCATCACTCCTTCCTCTTCCCTCCTCCCACCTCCTCCCTCTTCCTTTAGGTCGGGCGTGTCCCCCTACAGGCGGATTCTGGACGAAAAATAACAAATAGTCGAACCATATACAGACATGATCAAAAAAAACACAAACACATGGACTATTTTGAACATTCCTCCTGCAGAAGGACACGTAAGATTTGAGACTTCCTTTTCCATGCGAGCCACATGCGCGCGCCGAAAATCAAGGTCATCAAGCAGCAAATGGTTGCTCTTTCCTTGACAGCGCAAAACAAGTCAACAACAGCAACAACACCAACAACACCAACAACACCAACAACCAGCGGCCACTTGTTCAAACTGATCATGGGCTTGGGTCTGCGCAATGATTGAATAATCATGCCTGATACCAGGTTGAGCCCAGTGTCCAGAATTGTAGATTTCTATCCCGGACACTTGAGGTTGAGAAATTGAAACTTGACATGTTCAATCCTCAATCCCCCAAATGGGAAAATGAATTCTCATGATTTCAATCCCGCCCTTCCCGGAATGAAGAATCAAACATCAACGTGGGATTCTCCAATGTTTCAACGTTCCAATTCTCAATCCGTGGCCCTCATGACTGAAATACGGAAAACAAGGATGCCTTTTCGGGGATGGACAGACCCCCCTTTAGCAAAACGTGGTTTAGTGAAAACGACCTGAGGCCCAAACCTGGCGGGCGCGAGCCTGGAAAATAACGGCCACGGCGCCCTCTCGAGAACCGAAAACGGATAATTCACTAATCGACGTGTCACTGTTGGGGGTTCTGTCCACCCCCGACCTTTTTCTGTAAGAATCAACAAGAAGATTCTCGGGTTGCACTTGTGAACTCGGGCGGGCCGACGACCAAGCGGAGGTCCCACAGCTGGAGGACCAACCCGGTACCCTTGAGAACATCGCGATCCTCCAGCCCTTCAGGGTAACCGTGCCCCCCCAAACCCTGATAGGTCAGGCCAGCGGCAACCTTGCCGTGAGCCCCTGAGACCATTCCGAAACATATAAAGGAACCCAGGGACACACAAGTAAATTCACACAGATCCCAAGATTCCCCGCATTTTCCTATAGTTTCTGGGTTGTCGTCTTCCCCCCACACTTCCTATATTTTCATATATTCCTGAGAGTCGACGCTTCATTATGTCTGTGTGTTTCTTTCCCTCCTGGTCATTCCTGGAATGCGTTTCGCCCAGGACTCCACGAGGAGTGCAGTCGCGGCGACGGCGCCCTCCACGTACGGAGGCTCCCTCAAGCCAAACACCAACAGAAATCTCTCGCGCAGATCCTGGATCCTCGTGGTCGACAACGCCGGCGGCGAAGGCCAACGAGGTCGTCGACGACCCTCGCGCTTCTTGGGAGAATCGCGACTCTCAAACACTGGGGAGAACCAGGTCCACCACACTCTGATAGGCCAGGTCGCCGGCAGAATCTGCTTCGGCTCCCTGGCTCCCTCCCGGGACGCGCTCCGCCGAGGATCTCGAAAGGAATCCGGCCGCGGTGACGATGCCGACGGCGGAGACTACACACAAATAGGGGGACGAACAACTGCATAAACATCAAAACTCGGAGGTCCGCGCGGATTTCTCGGATCCGCGCTGGACCATACTGGCGGCGACTCCGGTGCCGCCCCTGGCGCGCTCCGCGCGCCAGGGAGGGGGGTCCGGCGCCGATCCGACAAATCCGCGCGGACCTCTGAGTTGTTATGTTTATGTCGTCCTTCGATTTCCCAAGAAAACCCCACGCTCTCATGCCCCGCCCGCCCGACCCGCCACGCTCGCTGATCCCGCCCCTTCCCAACCGAAGAGAGCAGCTCTTGACAAATCTTCAAGTGTTCCGCCCGCCCGGCCCGCCGCGCCAGGCTGTCCTCCTCGCCTCCCGACCGCGCTCGAGCGAGAGAGAGAGAGAGAGAGAGAGCGCGAGAGCGAGCCTCTCTCTCTCTTGAGGGCCCCGCCCCCCCCCGCCCGGCCCGCCCTGCCTGCGGGCCCCGCGCCGCCCGACCACGCCCTCTCGCGGGACGGCTACCCGCTGTATGATTGGAGGAGGAGGAGGAGGCGGAGGAGGAGGAGGAGGCGGAGGAGGAGGCGGAGGAGGAGGAGGCGGAGGAGGAGGAGGCGGAGGAGGAGGAGGAGGCGGAGGAGATGACTTGCACCGCTATCGCGTGCCGAGGTGAGCAGCCCCAGTGCAGACGCAGAGCGCCCTGCCTTCAAGGACCCGCCCGCCCGACCCGCCCTGCCCCGTTCGTTCCGCGCCGCCTCCTCCTCCTCCTCCTCCTCCTCCTCCTCCTCCTCCTCCTCCTCCTCCTTTCGCGCGGCATCTCAGAGCTCAGAATTTCGAGGATGCCTCAGACGAAACGGGCGGGAAAACCTCGCGCACAGCATCTCAGAGCTCAGAGTTCGAGGATGTCTCAGGCGAAACGGGCCGGACCACCTCTCGCGCGGTATCTCAGAGCCCAGAGTTTCGAGATGTCTTCGGCGAAACGGGCCAGACCGCCTCTCGTGTGGCATCTGGGAGCTCAGAGTTTCGAGGATGTCTCAGGCGAAACGGGCCGGACCACCTCTCGCGCGGCATCTCAGAGCCCAGAGTTTCGAGGATGTCTCAGGCGAAACGGGCCGGACCACCTCTCGCGCGGGACCACCTCGCGCACGGCATCTCAGAGCTCAGAGTTTCGAGGATGTCTCAGGCGAAACGGGCCGGACCACCTCTCGCGCGGCATCTCAGAGCCCAGAATTTCGAGGATGTCCCAGGCGAAACGCCCAATCCCGGCCAACTCAGAAACGAGAGTTGTGAGGATGTCTCAGGCGAAACGAGCCGGACCATTAGATGTTTGTGAGGATGTCTCTGCCTTTCCCTCGGCCGCAGTTAGCTTCTATCACAACAGCACCCCGTTCAGCAAGCTGTTTGGGGAAAAATGGTCGTCAACAAAAATACTAGACAAATTGTTTTCAAACTATCTTTAGTCTATTTTTGAATTTTCTCCCTGTAGAAGGACAGGCCAAACTAAAAACTAAATCGGACAATCAAATCGAACCTGCTATGGAATCGGATCTTCCGGAAACCGGCGAGACTCCAATCGAGCCGGCGCAAACAAGTAGGTGACCGCATAACATCGGCAAGGCCACCCAGGATAATCAGAGTCTTAAAGAAAGGCGAGCCCTGCCGAAAGAGAAGGAAGCACGCGTGAAGGCGCACCTCGGCTTTCATATCCTTCTTCTTTTTGAGCCACACAGACGGGAACTCCTCGCAGTACCCCTCATGACACTGCTTCCTGAACAATGAGCCGAAGGAATCGTCATGCTCGCGTTTGTTTGCGCTTTGGCTGATGCGATGCGCATGTGCCTCGTCAGTGTATGCGCGCGGGCACATGCTCACATGCATTTGTCTCCGTCTGCGTCGTGTTTGGGTGTCTCTCTCTCTCTCTCTCCCTATCTCTATCCCACTCTGTCTGGCCTCTCTTCCTGCACGCTCGCTGGCAAAGACAAATACGTCACCACGCAACGGCCCGACCAAACATGCACATGCAGAACAACTGTGGAACACAATCCAACGCGTAATCAATTCGAATGTGCCGTAAACGTATGGCGTGGTACGCGCACGTCAACACACCCACACTTGCAAGACGAGCGTGGCTGGCGTGTGTGACAGGCGCTGCGCGGCTGCGGCGCGCGTGCACGAGGCAGGCGCGAGGACGTACGAACCAAACAATAGTTAGAAGAGGTTGAGCCAACAAGCGCGGTCGGGCAGACCCGCCGACGAGGGTAGCGCCAGTGGGCCGGAACCTGGAGATGAAGGCATGCGTACACTTGCCAGATGGCTGGACACGTCGTCGTTGGGCGTAGGAAGCAGGGGCTCGTCCGGCACTTGCGCTCAAAAAGGGCAGCGCAACCCGGTGATCCGCCCGCGCGGTCGCAGCATGGGCGTTGCGGCGCTGCGGCGCGCCCAGCAGGCCCCTCGTCCTTTCCCATCGATCGGGCGTCGCCAGACGTGCCCCTGGCGCAAGGTGACCCCAGGATTTCTAAGGAGGCCCCACATTTCATTTTTCGAGCCGCAGGAAATCGGGCTCCACATCGAGCCCCATCGCCGACGCATCGGCGCCATGATGCTGTACAACTCCGGACCTGCGAGCCGCGGCCCCTGACCCAGGCCGGAGTAAAAGTGAATGACAACGGCGTGGCATTGCCGCTGAAACGGCCGCTCTCGCGGTGCCATGTGCGTCGGAAACACGACGGGCCAGGACGCCCTGTAACGAGGAGGAGGAGGAGGAGGAGGAGGAGGAGGAGGAGGAGGAGGAGGAGGAGAGCACCCCTCCCGAGGCCCAGGGCCCCAGGGGCTCCAGAAGGGAGCGGGACGCCGGGAGCACCTCGGGCCCGGGGCACCTCCAGCAACCCCGGACACATTGCAAGGCGGGGCGTCTGTCGCGCGCTGGTCGTCCATTCCCTGTGTGTTTTTGTTCGGTTTCGTGCGTGGTCTTTTTCGCCAAATGATCAAGGATGCTCCTCGATGGCCCTCGCCGAAGGAGAAATGCGCACGTCCGAGCGATGCCAAGCCCCAAGAGCCCTCCAAGAGGCCCCTGCGAGGCAGCCCACGAGCCCCTCAGATGCATCCAAGAAGCCCTCGACTCATGAGAGGAGTTCCACGATCGTCACAAGCCACTTGAATGAGGGCGAGCGAGAAGGATGCAGGCCCCTTAGACGCCCATGCCGAAGCTTTTCCGAGCGGGGCTGGCCATCGAAAGGGGTCAGGGATGGACCGAGGAGGCAAGGATGCAATGGTACTCTTGGGAAACTTACCCATCCTTACTCTCAATTTCGACTGTACGGCACAATCGGGGACGGACAGACCTCCCTTTAGTAAAACGTGGTTTAGTGATAACGACCTGAGGCCCAAGCCTGGCGGGCGCAGGCCTGGAAAATAACGGCCACGGCGCCCTCTCGAGAACCGAAAACGGACAATTCACTAATCGACGTGTCACTGTTGGGGCTTCTGTCCACCCCCGATACAAGGTACCCTCGCAACAAACCCAGCCCTGCAAATTCACCAGGCTCCCTACCCAGAGTCGAGGCTCCTTCGCCAGGGGCCCCACGCGGAGACATCCAGGGCAACTTGACCCGAGCAGGTTTATTCCCAAGTGGCGCCAGGAACATTGAGAAACAGCGCCTGGAAAGAAGCACAGGGCCATTCGACAAGTCCTCTGGAACTGCGACGCCGGCACATGGCCCAGAATTCGCTGCATAGCCAAAAATCCGCCGACTCCTTGGGGGCCTTCCGGCGTGTATATTCCCCCCCATGATCCTCCCCCCAGTGACCCCAAACCGGGAATTTGACCCCCCCCGCCCTGGACGACCTCCGGACGCTCCCAGAGCGGTCCAAGAGGGCCCCGAGTCGCCGAAAGATCGCTGCAAGACGCCCGGAATGGCCTCCGGGACGGCGGAAGAAGCCCCCAAGACGCCCCAGGAGGCCTCCAGGACGGCCCCCCAAGAGCGCCCCAAAAGGCCAAGATCCTTGATGTCCCCGTGGTTTTGCAGGCTTTTGGCTGTCTCGCCTCTCCGCGCAGCGACGCTCCAAGACGGGCCCCGGAGGCCCTCAGAGATCGCCCTGAGAAGGCCCAGGTGGCCCCCAAGACGGCCCCAAGCCGGCCCAACGACGGCCCCAAGAGGCGCCCAAGAGGCGCCCACAGAGGCTCCCAAGACGGCTCCAAGACTGGTCTTCCGCCTCGAGATGGCCCGAGGAGACCCCACGAGCGCCCCAAGAGGCTTCCGAGAAGCTTCTGAGAGGCCCCAAAGAGGCCCCCCATCAAGCTTCAAAGCTGCCTCCAGCAAGCCCCCTAAAAGCTTACCGCGCTGTCCCAACGAACACTCAAGATCCCTCTGACCCACTACACAAGCACTGTGGCGGGATAGGCCGCAGGCGATGTCATATTCAACGGCTCGGGAGCCCGAAGAGGGCTTCCAGAGGCCGGCATCGATGAAAAACCACCTAAGATCGACAATCGAGACATGGTCCTGTCTTCTATTTGCCCCTGGGCCCCCGGCCGCGGTAGGCTTAGGTCGGGCGTGTCCCCCTACAGGCGGATTTTGGACGAAAAATTAAACATAGTCAGAAATACCCCCAAAGGGTCAAACAGACTCGAAAAATCGTCCCAGGCTATCTTTCTACTATTCTTGAAATCTCCCCCTGGAAAGGGACAGGCCCGACTTAACGGTAGGCGGTCTTCTCCTTCTTCACCTTCCCCTCCCCTTCCTCCTCCTCCTCCTCCTCCTCCTCCTCCTTTTCTTCTTCTACCTTCGATCGTCTGACGTGTTTCGTCATCCGTTCCTGCTCAGAGGTGCTGCCAGGAACAGCGCCCCCCCGCCCCCAGCTTGAACAGGATGATGGTGATAATAATGATAATGATAATGATAAGTATACTGATACTGATACTGATACTGATAATGATAATGATAATGATAATGATGATGTTGATGATGCTGATGATGTTGATGATGATGATGATGATGGTGGTCGTGGTGGTGTTGATGCTGTTACTGATGCTGAAGCTGATGACGATGACGATGATGAGGACGATTATTGCGATGTCGATGATGATGATGATGCTGATGGTGATGATGATGATGATGATAATGATGATGATGATGATGATGTAGACGACGAAGATGATGATGAAGACGACGACAATGACGATGACGATGACGATGACGATGACAATGACGATGCTGATGCTGATGCTGATGCTGATGCTGCTGCTGCTGATGATGATGATGATGATGATGATGATGATGATGATGATGAGGCGTCGGCGGATGTGGCATAAGCCTTGATAACCTGCGACACAAGTCGGCACATATGCAATGTACTTAGTTTACCTGTGGCGCCCTGGGGCTTTCTCGTTGGCTCCCCATTGCGCGCGCGAGGTACAACTGGGAGGAAATCCAGTGTGTCCTGAACGCAGCGGCGCAAAGGCGAGCATAGCGTACTACCCAGCCACCATGCCCCTCATGGAACTCAGCGATGGCGACTGGTTCAAGGATAAACGTATGATGATCCCATCGTACTTGAGGACCACACCCCAGAAATAATTTTGAGCGCCCGGAAATGTCGAAAGAGTGTCGAAGGAGTGTCGGAGGAGTGTCGGACGAGTGTCTCCCAGGGCCCGGCACGTGAAAACCTTCGAGTTTCGGTACTTGTTTCTTGTGCTCGAAGTTCTCTCTGGCGATCGAGGCTAAAGTAGTTTGGAACATCATAAGGATAAGCGGGGATGGTTTTGATCTGCGCCCATGGCGAACCTGTCGTCCCCCTCAACCCACGAGACCGAGAGTTAGGTCGGGCATGTCCCCCTACAGGCGGATTTTATACAAATAGTCAAAAAGTAAACTAAAATGACCAAACAGTGTTCAAAACATAGTCCCCAGAGTCGTTTTTAAAAACTATTTTTGATGATTCCTCCTGTAGAGGGACAGGCCCGACTGAACACGAGACCGAGAGTGAGCTACACCCGTCGACGCCTTCCAGGATGGAAGACGGCGTCGTTCAGCGCGGGCGACTGGGCCCAGGCACTCGGCATCGCGCCCAGCCGCCGTGCATCTGAGGGCGTTCGCGGCGCGCACAAGGATCGGGGGCGCGCAAACATGGATTGACGATCCATGGATTTGGCGCGCGGTCGCCAAATCTGTGGATCGGAGGAGGTGCCCTCCCCAAAATGCAGCCGGCGCCTCTTCGGCCGGCGGAGGAAATCCGCGATTTCCCATGGAAACGGGACCCGTCGCTAATCCACGACTTATGGACCTCCGGCTGCCCGGGTCCATGTGTGTAATCCACGCCCCATTAATCCATGTTTGCGATCGCCTGAAGGGGGTGGGGGGAGGGGGAGGGCTTCTTAGAAGGAGGCTGCTTCTTAGAAGGCGCCTGCCTTACATCTGCAGATGAGGCCCGCGCCTTCTAAGAAGCAGGGGTGTTTCCAAGAAGCCCTTCCCCCCTCCCCTCACCCCCCCTGCGAATGGCTGAGGTATATCGATTCCTCCCCTGACCCCCAGGACTTGAAAAAGTGGCTGCAACCCAAGGGATGAGACGGCAGCTCCCCCCCGCACGGCCAACCCGCTCAACATGGGCCCCAAACCCCTCCCGGGGTCAATCGGCATGAGCTGGTTTCGCTGGCGCTGGTTTCGCCGGCGCTGGTTTCGCCCACGGCTGGTTTCACCGACGCTATTTTCGCCTGCGCTGGTTTCGCCCCGCTGATTTCGCCGGCGGCTGGTTTCGCTGGCGCTGGCTTCGCCGGCGCTGGTTTCGCCGACGCGAGCGCTAACGGGTGGGTCCGGTCGGGCGGGCGGACCCCAGCGGGCGGGTCGGGTCGCGTCGGTCGGGCGGACCCTAACGGGCGGGTCGTGTTGGGCGGGCGGGACATTTAACTGCGGGGCGCGCTCGACCGAGCACGCGCGAACCCTCGCGGGCGGGTCGGATCGGGCGGGCGGCCCCTAGCGGGCGAGTCGGGCCCAGCAAGTTCGCCGACGGCAGCTGGCTTCTCCGACCGCAGCTGGTTTCGCCGACGGCAGCTGGTTTCGCCGACGGAACTGGCTTCGCCAGGCAGCTAAACCAGCCGGGCGAAACCAGCCGTCGGAGGAACCAGCCGTCGGCGAAACCAGCGGTCGCGGGTCCCTCCTGACCCGCTCGTAGGCGCGGATCCCGCCGCTGCGCCCAGCAGCCTCCAGGATGACCCCCCCAAAAAAAGAGCGGACACCGCCCAGGGCAGGGCCGCCGTCGCCTCGATGGCCTTGTTCCGACGAGGGGGAGGAGGAGGAGGAGGAGGAGAAGGAGGAGGAGGAGGATGAGGAGGAGGAGGAAAAGGAGGAGGAAGAGGATGAGGATGAGGATGACGATGACGAAGATGATGATGATGATGATGATGAGGAGGAGGAGGAGGAGGAGGAGGAGGAGGAGAGGAGGAGGAGGAGGAGGAGAAGGAGGAGGAAGCGAAGGAGGAGGTGGAGGGGGTCGGTGGGGGATGATGATGATGATGATGAGGAGGAGGAGGAGGAGGAGGAAGGAGGAAGGAGGAGGAGGAGGAGGAGAGAGGAGGAGGGGGAGGAGGAGGGGGAGGAGGAGGAGGAGGAGGAGGAGGACGAGGAGGAGGAGGAGGCGGGGAGGAGGAGGGGAGGAGGAGGAGGGAGGAGGAAGAGGAGGAGGGGGAGGAGGAGGAGGAGGAGGAGGAGGAGAAAGGGAGGAGGAGGAGGAGGAGGAGGAGGAGTTTAAACCCGCGTGCCCCCGCCCGTGAGTGGGTGCCCCTGGTCTCGGCACCCCGCGCAGGCAGAAGGGCCCGAGGCGGGGTGGGCCAGCGGCCTCATCTCACGTCGTCGTACTGCCGCCACTCAATGACTCATGGAGTCGCCCCGTGGGCGGCGGCAGTCTGAAGGATGCTGCCGCCGCCCTCTCAGAGCTTGAGGGGCAGCCTGATGGGCGGCCGCAGCCGCTCCTCCGCTCTGCGCTCTTCCAGGGACCGCCCTGGCCGCTGGTCCCTGGACTCCTGGGCCTTCACGGTCGTCTTGCCTGGCGCCGGCCTGTGGCCTAACCCGTCGCCACGCTGGGGCGCATTGCGGCCTAACCCCTCGCCGCGCTGGGGTCCTCTGCGGCCTAGCCCCTCGCCGCGCTCGGGCCTGCTGCGGTCTGGCCCCTCTCCTCGCTGAGATGCTCCTTGGTGGCCTAACCCCTCGCCACGCGGGGGGCTGCTGCGGTCTAACCCCTCACCGCGCTGGGGTCCGTCGTGGCCTGACCCATCGCCACACTGGGGCACGGCGCGGTCTAACCCCTCACCGCGCTGGAGAAAAAACGTGGCCTAACCCCTCGCCGCGCTGGGGGCTGCTGCGGTCTAACCCCTCACCGCGCTGGGGTGCTCCGTGGCCTAACCCCTCGCCACGCAGGGGCCTATTGCGGTCTAACCCCTCACCGCGCTGGGGCCCCATGTGGCCTAACCCCTCGCCACGCAGGGGCCTGCAGCGGTCTAACCCCTCACCGCGCTGGGGTGCTCCGTGGCCTGTCCCCTCGCCACGCTGGGGATCGTTGCGGTCTAACCCCTCACCGCGCTGGGGTTCTCCGTGGCCTAACCCCTCGCCACGCTGGGGCCTGCTGCGGTCTCACCGCGCGGGGAATCGCCGAGTCTCGCACTGTCCGCATCCACAGTGCTGCTGCCCACTGGCACGGGCATGGTCCCTCGCCTATGCCAATCTCTGTGTTCGCGGTTCACGTGGTATCCGCGGGCCAAGCCCTCCCCCTCGCGTTCAGTCTGACGGTTTCCCAGGGTGTGGGTCCGCTCTGTTAGTTGCGAGGTCCTGTCTACCACACTGTTGGTCAAAAGATCCGCGTCTTGCTCGCTGGGCTCGTCAGGGCACTCAACCTCGAGTCTTTGCTTGCCTTTGGCATTGCGGTCTACCCCCTCACCGCGCAGGGGACTGCCGTGGCCTAACCCCTCGCCGCGCAGGGGTTCCATGCGGTCTAACCCCTCACCGCGCTGGGGAAAATCGCCGAATACCTTGTCCTGGTCCCGCTGCAGGTCTGTGTCGTCGTAGTCTGCCGCCGTCTCGGGCTGCGTAGTTTTGTGGCCTAACCCCTCGCCACGCAGGGGAACGTCGTGTCTCGCACCGTCGCCATACTCGGTGCTGCTGCCCACTGGCTCGGGCGAGGTCCCTCGACTATGCCACTCGCTGTGTTCGCGGTTCACGTGGTATCCGCGGGCTGAGCCCTCCCCCTCGCGTTCAGTCTGTCGGTTTCCCAGGGTATGGGTCCGCTCTGCTAGTTGCGAGGTCCTGTCTACCACGCTGTTGAACAAGAGGTCCACGTCATGCTCACTGGGCTCGTCAGGGTCCTCCGCCTCGTGCCTCTGTTTGTCTTTGGCTCTGCGGTCTAACCCCTCACCGCGCTGGGGTCCTCCGTGGCCTAACCCCTCGCCGCGCTGGGGTCCTCCGCGGTCTGCCTGGTGGTACCCTAAGCTGCGCTGTACATCTGGGTTCTGCTGGTGGTTGTCATCGCTGTCCCGCTTGTCTACGGGCTGCTGGAGGCAATCCTCGCTGCTGTCCTCTTCATGGAAGTGGTCGAGGGCTGCCATGTCCATGAGGCTCCGTTCTGCTGGTGGGGGACGGGCACCCCTCTGCATCCCGTCTGGCGCTGGGCTGTGGCCTAACCCCTCGCCGCGCTGGGGTCCTCTGCGGCCTACCCCCTCGCCGCGCAGGGGTTCGCGGCGGCCTGTCCCTTCTCCACACTGGGGCCTGCGGACTGGTTTCTGCTGCTCCTCTGCCCTTCCCGCCTGCAGGGACCACTCTGGCTGCAGTACCCTGTGTCCCTTGTGCCTATCGAGCTCGGGATCTGGCGTTGCCGTGCGCAGCTCGGCGGGGCTGCCGGTGGCCCTGGCCTCTGGATGCCTCCTCGGCTGTCTGGCTGGGGCCCTGCTTGGCGCTCGCACTGCTGCTTGCGGTCGCAGGCTGCGGCTCCTCATCATTGGCTCAGTCTCGCCCAGGAACTGCTCAGCAATTGCTTTGCGCCGCTCTGCCTCCTTTGGGTCCTGCTGCTGGCTCTGCCTACGCGCCTCTCCGCTGTTGAGCCATGCCATACGGCAGATCTCCTCCGCCGCTCGGCGTTGGCTACGCTGGCGGCTCAGCCCTGACACGTGGCTGAACAGCCTCTGGTAGACGCCATTCTGCAGCTCCCTCAGCACATGAGGCACGCTCGCTGCCTGCCACGATGGCCAGCCCTGTTCGCCCTCTTTCTGGATCCAGCAGCCTGCCAGCGACTGCATGTGCTGCTCGAGCTTGTTCCTCTCGAGCCACGCCACCTCCTGCTCGGGGTCCTGGTCGGCTTCTCTTTTGTGTCGAAACCTTGGGTGGAGCAGGCCAGCTTCGTCGGCTTCGCTCACGAACTTCATTAGGTCGGGCCCCGCTGGTTTGGTCAGCTTTACTGCCACCTGCACGACCGTCTGCATCAGGCTGTTGGTGTCGCTCCTCTGACCAGGTCCTGCCAGGGTCTCCATCTCCTGGTCGCTCGGCTCACCCTGCTGCTCTGGGGCTTCACTGTCTGGTGTCGAGTCATCATTGGCCAGGTTTTCTGGTGACCACTCTCTGCTGGCCTCCGCTGTAGTCGGTAGCGGAGCGGCCTGCGCTCGCTGCTGAGGATGCTGTGCGCTAGGAGGTTGTTCCTTCTGTTCTGGAACGCGTCCATGTGCTCTCTTGCTACCTGCTGTCTTGTACCGTACGGGAGGGTAAGCATCCTGGTCATGAGCCCCCGTCGCTTGCGGCGCGTGTTGCGCCAGACGTCTTCGCAGAAGTCCTTGATCTGCTGAAGCTCCTGCACGGTGACAACCCTGGTCTGCTCTTGCGAGTCCATTATGCCGCCCACGTTGGTGATGGCCAGGAGGTACGGTACGCAGTGCTCCATCCCGTCGCCCATGTCGTCCCAGACCTCCTGGTCGAACATGTTCATCCACAGCTCCGCGTAGCCCTCCATGTGGTCCACGAGCCCCCAGCTAGCTTGGACGACAGAGCGCGGGTGGCTGGGCGGCTGCTGTGGGGCTGGCTGCGGGCCCCCTGCCTCTGAGCTGCACCCGTCCAGGTCGATCGCCGCGTGGTTGCTCAGGCCAAGCTTGAAATCACCAGGCATGGTGATCTCGTTGAGACCCTCCTCTGCTGGGTCTGCTGCTGGCTTAGCTCCTCTTGGCAGCTTAAGACCCGCCCCCCTGCTGCTGTTGGGGCCTGACATGGCCTGGCCAGCTTCCTTGCCACTCCTGCCACGATCCTGCCCCTGTGGTCCCCAAGGAAGCTGGTGCCGCCACATTTCTCGCACCAGAGCCAGCCATGGGTGTACTGCGTCTTGTGGGAGACGTCCACCACCTGCGTGCCGATTTGCACCGCCTTGAAATCAAGCCTGACGTTGCCGTGCTGGTCCTGGTGGCCGCCGTACTTGCCGAGGCATTCTCCCGTCTCTGCCAGCCAGTCGTTGATGTTTTGTCCTTTGGCTGGGCCACTGCGACACGTTGCACACCACCATCGCGGATGTAGCTTGCGCAAGTCGTGTCCCAGTTGGGCTGCCCTGTCCCTTGCCGCCTGTGGCTTTCGGCGCTTGGCCTTGGGACGCTGAGGGGCCTTGTTGGGGTCCTCCACCGTCACCGCCATGTTGATGGCCAGCAGCCGATTCTGCACCGCCATGGTGATCTGGTCCCTGGTCTGCTGCTGCGCGATGATGGCTGGATCCAGTGCCCCATGCTCCGCTCCCCAGCCTGCGTACTTGTCTGCCATCTCGTTTCCGATGACCCACCAGGTGGGACCATTCCACCTCTCCAGCTCGGCTGGGTGCTCAATCAGGTGGCTTGGGATATGGTGGCCCATGATGGTGTCCGTGCTGTTCTGCAGCTGCTGCTTCGTCTGGAGCCAGAGGTCGTAGTTCGTGCTCCTGTAGTCCAGGTCCCCAGGATCCTGGATCTGCTTGAGTGCGTCCAGGGCGTACTTGCAGTCACTGACTATGTTGGGCCCCCTGGCCGTCGCCGCCGTGGTGTACCCGATGGCTTTGCTCATGGCGGTGAGCTCTGCCCGTGGCACCGTGCGTGGTGCCCTGATCGCGCCGTACCAGGCGGCCACTTCCTGCGGACGTCCTTGCTCGTCGAACCTGAAGGCCACCACTGCCCAGCCGCAGCGTCTGAGGCGGGGAACCTTGGCCGTTTCCCCTGCACCCCCTGAGCCGTCCGTGAAGACGTAGTCTGCTCGGACCTTGTACCCTGCCTGGGCTGCCGCCTGCGCCTCTTCGCTGGTGCAGAAGATCTGCGCCGCCTTCGCCGCGTCCTCGTCTGGGTCGACCTTGGCTGCCCAGGCCGCTGGCGGGATGCCGCGGGGCCAGAAGTGCAGGTCTTGCCGCTGGTCCAGCGCGTCTTTCGCCTTCTTCGCCAGGTCGGCGTCATTGATGTGCCCTATCTCTGCGTTGGCCGGGCATGCGTAGTAGCGGTGTTCCTCTGTCTCTATCGCCTCGCCGCGTCTCGCGCAGGTGTCGTCGCCTTCTTTGTTGAGGTTGGCCGCCCTGCGACGCACCCTGGTCCAGATGCCCGCCACCTATAGTCTCCAGCATGGCTGCCTCTGCATGCTGTCCTTTTCGCCTCCTCCTCCTCCGGTGGCGCTGCAGCTGAAATAGGTCGCCTCCATCCTGAAGTCCTTCTCCACTGCGATGGCATGCTGCCTGCTGCCAGAGCTGCGGCTGCGCGCTCTGCTGGACCTCATTCAAGAGCGCGCCGAAGTGTGGCATGTCATCTGGCTTGTAAGCCCACTCGTCACCTGCTGGGCTGATCCAGCTGTCCAGGCGCCGCGGTATCCAGCCTAGCCCAAGCAGCTGCGCAATGACCCCTGCCATAGGCCCCTTGACTTGCTGCCACCTGCGGTTGGGTTCCAGGGCATTCAGCTTGGCGTAGAGCAGGAGCCAGCCACTCTGGTACCTCTTGAGCTCCGTCGGGTGGTCGGTGGTGAGCCAGAACTGCTTGATCTGGTCGCCGATGGCCCGTGTCACTGCCTCTTGCATTCCCCTCTGGATCAGGAGGATGGTGGACGTGCAGCGCCCTGCCTTTTGTCCGCCTGTGAGGAGCGCTGCCTCCGTGGCCCTGACAGCCCTCGCCTCCGTGGGCGTGATGCCGTGCGCTGGCAGGTCCCAGGCCTGCTGGCAATAGGCCCCTGCTGAGTAGACCTTTGCCGCCCCTCTGGCGTCCGTCTTCGCTAGGTCCTCCAGCTTGGCCACCCTCTGCTTGGCCTTGGCCTGGCGCGCTGCATGGGTGGATCGCCGTAGCTGCCTGCCTAGGCTGGTGTCCACGCCGAGATCGCGCACTACACCTGGTTGCTTGTTGGGGGGGCCCAAGCTGTCCAGGATGCTGGCGGCTTCTGTCCGGAGGTCCTTGTCCGAGGCCACCACTGCCGTCTTGACGGAGATGGGTATGGAGAGCTGCTTGAAACCATCGTGCACCAGCGCTGCCACGTACTTGATCTGATCTATGACCTGCCTCCGCGCTCCCTCTACCTGCAGGGCCAGGTCGTCCAGGTACTGCTGCTTGACGACGAAGATGCGGTGCCTGTGCGCTGCATCCAGGATGCCATACAGGAGCGGTCTGGTGAGGTCGACCGCTTGGCCACAGCCAGCCACCATGCTGTTGGCAGGCTCGAAGATGTCCGAGAAGAGGCTGTGGGCCATGATGGCCCTGGGCGCAAGGTACATCTGCACGGCCATTGCCAGCGGCAGCAACGGGTACTGGAGGTCGCTGGCTTTCTCGATCAGCTGGTCGAGGCCTATGTTGTCGTAGAAGTTTGCCGCGTCGTAGAAGACTCCTGCTGCATGAAAGCCCATCTCCGCGGCGGCTTCTGCCCTCATCAGTCTGTGCATTGCCACTCGTAGTGCTGAGGAGCCTGCTACTGCCGTGTCCCAGAAACCGGCCGCTGCCTTGCTCCAGGTCGCAACTATGCGCCTCCTGGCAGCACTCCAGATGCGGTGCGGCATGGGCATGAGGCCGATGGGGCGCTCACCTCCGATCCCTGGCTTCTTGCCCAACAGCAGCTCCAGCACCGAGTAAAATTGCCACGGCCACGCTGCCCGTTGCTCACTGCGGATCAGGCGCTGCACGAAGTCTTCGGGCCCCTGGGCGCCCATGGCCTTGAGCCCTGGAGCCTTCCACCAGTCCGCCCCTTGGCCAGCATTGCGCTTCAGGTGCTGGATGATGGAGCCGATGATGTCCTTGCTGATGGGTTCGAGGGCATTCTCTTGGGCCAAGGACGCCTGCCTCAACTTGGCCAGCGCCTCTTGGATCCTCTCGGCCTTCTGCGCATCTCGTGTCCACCTGCGTTGCCATGCCCCCTTGCGTACATCCACCAGCTGCTGCGGGTGGTTGATGACCTGGCCATCATGCTCTAGGATGTCCTCCAGGTGGCTGTGCTCCGCTGCCTTGGTGTAGGCGTGGGCCATCCTAGCACTGCCTGCCGTGGCGTCGTGCACCCAGTGGATGTACGCCTTCTTCACCGCCTTTGTGAGCTGCTTGGCCGTGCTCTTTACCTCCTCTGCTACCCTGCTGACCGTGCCTGGGTCCACGAGGGCGCCCTCTGCTATGGCGCGCAGGTCTGTGAGGAGGGCCTGCTGCTGGTCCTTGGCTGCACCTTCTTCGTTCAGCCTGCCTGGGCCAGGCTGGTTGAGCTGATCCCTGACATCTTGCGCTCTCAATTTAATTGAAACGTCTACAAACGCTTCAAAAAAAAATCGATCCGCGATCGAAAATTGATACTGAAACAGAAAATTGATACATGTCACATTGGTACATTGTTAGATCTATATATATATATACGTATATATGTATACATATATATATATATATATATAAGTACGTATGTATGCACATTGGATGAGAATGCAATATGGTGACACATTGGCACTGCGACACACTGGCGCACTCTGGCGCATTGCATACGTGGCGCACATGGATCACGTGGCACACGGCACATGAAGGCAAGTATACGTGGCCCCCTTTAGCCGCACTGCGCGCGACAATTTCGAGGCCCACGCTAGCGCATACATGCGCCAGCGACCGGACTCCTCCATCTGACGCGACACGCGCCGCGAGCTCTCAGGGGACATATATGGTACGCGGTCTGCACCGTCTCCACGGCACCGACGGAGGTTGGTGCTTCGTCTTCCGAGACCGTGTCTGGGCCGCCCCTTGGCGCGGGGACGCTTTCTCGTTAAAGGCCGAATCGCGCTCGATCAATCGAATCGATCAGTCGATCGATCGCGATTCGCCCTTTCTTAAATCATATGCTAAGATGCATACGCCAACTCGTAGTTGGGGTTCCCAGACCCTCTCGCGCATCTCCCGTCCCTCCACGTGCTCTTTGACCCATATCAGGGCCGTGGGCAGCTTTAATCGCGGCTAGCCGCGCCCTCGGATCCTTCCGCGCCAAGGCTCGCCCGAGGGCCCTCGCGAGGCTGGCTCGAGGAGGAGGGGCAGCAGGAGGAGGAGGGGGAGGAGGAAAAGGAGGAGGAGGAGGAGGAGGAGGAGGAGGAGGAGGAGGGACTTTGAAGGGCCCCAAGGAGGAGGAAGAGGAGGAGCACCAGGAGCAGGAAGACGGAGCAGGAGGAGGGGCAGGAGGGAGGAGGAGGAGAAGGAGGCGGAGGAGGAGGAGGCAGAGGATAACAAAGAGGAGGGGACGGAAGCGGAAGAGGGAAACAATTGAGGGGGCAAATTGCTTCGGCGAGCAAATCCCGAGCTCGCTTGCACGGCGTTCTGCGTTCCCGTTGGCGGGGTTCGGGGGGGAGGGGAAGGAAGGGGAGGAGGAGCAGGAGCAGGAGGAAGAGGAGGAGGGGGAGGAGGAGGACCAGAAGGAAGAGGAGCAGCAGGAGCAGGAGCAGGAGGAGGAACAGGAAAAAGGAAAAGGAGGAAGAGGAGGGAGGATGAAGAAAGCAAACGGAAGAGGAGGACGAGGAGGAACAAGAGGAGGAGGAGGAACGGGAGGAGGAAGAGAGGAGGAACGGGAGGAGTAGGAAGGGGGGGACAGGAGGAGGAGAAGGAGGAAGAGGAGGGAAGTTGAGCGAGCAAAGCACGTCTGAGCATGTGCTTCCTGCAAGGCGCTTCCCTGCCCAGCCCGGAGCGGAAGAAAGGGAGAGGGAGGGAGTGAAAAAAGAGAAGATAGAGGAAAGCAAGGAAGAACACAGGGACGCAAGCGCGGTCCCTGCTTCTCGTCTTCGCTTCGTCCGCTTGCTCGCTCCTCCCCCCCGACGATCGAGGGGCGACTGCCATCTTCCGAGGTCACGCTCGCCCTGCGAGCGTGCCGGACAAGCCTCCCTGCCCAAGGGCGTTCCCAGGAACGGTCGAAGGAGGGAGGGGGGAAAAACCCAGGGATTGAAAGCAGGCGCTCTCCCTGAGTTGAGGGGGGAAGAGGAGGGGGAGAGGGAGGAGGATGCCTGCGTGCACGTCCGCGACACCAGACCCCGAAGTGCAGGCCTTCGGTTTGTGCTTGTCGGTTCTGCCTTCCTTCTTCCTCTGCCTCCTCCTCCTCCTCCTCGTCCTCCCCCTCCCTCTCCCTCGCTCCCTGCTGGCAGCATGGATCAAAGCAAAGATGGTTCAAGCGCTGCATGCACATGATGCTTGCTCCTTCCCCACACACGAGATCAGGCGGTACTGTTTTCAGAACCTCTGAGGCATGGCCTTCTCCATAAAAGCAAAATAAAAATTCGAACCTTTATGTAATGATTTCGCTATGGAAGACATTACTCGGTTCTCGTTCTCGTCTAAGTACGTCCAATATTTCCTTGGGTTTCCAAGGAATTGGGCGCGAAGAGCCAGGTGCAGGAAGACGTGGTGTTTGTACACTTTGTGCCCCCCTGCCTTCTTCCAGAAATGGACGAAGGCGAAAGCGGTGTCTTCCAGATCTCTCTGTGCAGACTGAGACAACTGCCGAGGGTTCGATTCAATGATCTGGTGAAACCTTCTCATCTGAACGCAGCAGTGAGGGAGGTACATCGCCAGGCTCCCCTGGAAAAGAGACGCGTTCTCACGGCACAGGTCAGGCAATAATTTGATCAGCTGGCGGCATTCAGCCGCCTTGCAATGCAATCTGGGGTTGCTCGGCTTTCCCAGCATCTTTGCGGTGATGCGGAATAGTTTGCTCATATTCCCGCGCTGGAAAAGAACTGCGTTCGCTATGTAATACGACCGCAGGCGGCGCCTGAGGTGAAAGATATTATCCTTCTGCCTCAGGATCTTCAGGTTGGCTGTGCTGCCAGCGAAGTTCCCTTCCACGCATACACTGAACACGGCGCCGCACAGGTATTGGCTGATACCGAGATCTACGACGTGCATCACGTCGATGGCGATCATGTCTATTGTGAATCCTTTCACCATAAAAATTGGTGCTACAAAATTAAGTCCTATCTGATTCGCTGAATCAAAAAAAGTTAAAGCTGCTGGCTCATTCACAGAACACGGGATCTCCATCACCTTGTATGTGTCCCTGACAGGGCCCATCAGCTCCAGCCGCCAGCCCGTCAGCAGCCCAAGTTCGGGGAAGTCTTTCACCAGGCCGTACCCGCCGATGTGCGGATCGTGAGCCATGCAGGCCACCAGTCGCCGCAACTGGGATTTGCCTGTGACTTGTACGGTTTTTATGCATCCACGGACCATCTCTTCGTACATGGTGGCGTCTTTCTCTCTCCAGGGGACGTCTTCCCGCGATCGCGGGTACTCGTGCATGGCTGCTTTGGTCGTGTTGCAAAAAAAGCATGGTGTAGCCGCGTTGTCCCATCGTTTCATTCCGAGGGCTTGTTGAAACTCTAGTAGGTCTGCCCTGTATTCTACTACAGCCCCGCACAATCCCCCAGCGAGGTCGAAACCTCGGCGCAGGGAGCGTTCTTCATTGGTAAACGGCTGATCCTCATGGTTGAATTGCGGGTATTTTCCTGTACATAGAACGTTGAGGCTCCAAACAATCACCCGCATGATGGCGCCTATGGTGCAGGCGCCTTTGCACCCACAAGCACATACATCACTTTTTCGCACTGCTGTTATCATGTGGCGGGATTGCGAAACCAGGTTGCTCCAGTAAAAGGCCAGGAATGTATCCTTTTTGCTGTGAGGAACGCCGTCGCTGTAGAATCCTATCGGGAAGCTCTTATCACCATGCTCCAGTGTAACTGGGTGGCCCGCGTAATGGGCAGGCAACTCATCTCGAGGGACGCTTCCTAGATCAAAGTCCGACGGGGCACGGTCATACGCATCGGCAAATGCCTCGTGAGGTAAGTTGAACGGGAACGCGATCTCTGTGCGGGTGTCGGATTCTTGATCGAAGATTGGAACTTGTGCCGTGTACAAGGTTTCCTTGCTCTTCAAGGACATTGCTCTGCGGATGTGCTCCGTGTGGTGGGAGCTCTCAGTTGGAAGCGCAAGGTCTCCTACGCCAGTACCGCCTGATCTCATTACGTGCCAAGATATAGTGCATACGTCCTCATGGCTGACCACCGCTCCGAACAAATATACCAAACCACGTCTTCTTTCAAAAATCAACCCCGCTTCTCATACCTTAAATCCTCGATCTCTCCTCAACCCGTCTATCTCTCTCTCTGTCTCTCTCTCTCTCTCTCTCTGTCTCTCTCTCTCTCGGGTTTCCTCGTCCTCCCCGTCCTCGTCCTCCTTCGTCCTCCTCGTTCCTCGCATCCTGCCCAGCAGGCCCTGGATTGCGGTTGGGTTATGTTCGGAGTACGGGGGTCAACCATCCTTCGCAGTGAGGCTGCCGTCTTTCCATCTCTGCAGCAAGTATGAGCGTAAGCCAGCGCCGCCGTCATTAGCGCTCTCAACCTCAAGGGTGGCTCGACAAAATCACTAGCCCGTGCTCGCTCCATGCAGTGGTTGATGCGCGCATGCATCCCCTTCCCATCCAAACATCTCGGAAGAGGGACGCACGTGCGCTAGCATTACATGGAACGAGCACGGACGTATGGTTGTATCAAGCCATCCTCCATCGGCTGCGGAATGCCAGCCGCCTCGCCCGAGGCCTCCAAGATCATGGACAGGGCAGCTCTCCGCGCAGACATGGCGGCGATCCTCGATACAGATCGATGTTCCCAAAACGAGGGGTCACGTATCGACGCGCGCCTGAAGGCACTCGAGCCGAGGCAGCTGGGATGCTACAGCCGATGGTGACGCAACAAATCTTGGGGGCCATCTGTATATGTGGTGGCGCTCACGCCATTCCTCCTGAGCCGTTGCTCATGCTTTAGCTCTCGAGCGCCAGCCCTCCCTCGGATCGCCCCTCAGTTTTGATCAAGTGTTCCGCATCTGACAAGCTCGATTTGCAAAGTAATCAACTCAACTCCCTAATGCGATCTGACAAGCGCGAACGGTCCGAGCCTTTCCCTGCTGAGCGCATGCGTCCCCGCGCGCCAAAGTGTAATATAGCGAGCCTCGCATGCCTGTAGAAGCGACTAGCACCACATGCATGGTCCCTGGACTCCATGGTTGCGAAACATCTCTTCGGGCCCGAGGGGCGATGAGCTTAAGAAGATGTGTGTGTATACATATGTGATGATGCATGTGCGCGCGTCAGTTGATATAGTCCTCATCGCCAGATCCGAGTCCAGGGCCCATCGAGAAAAACCGGCGCCAAGGAACGGAAGCGCTGTGTATGCACAGCGCGCTAGGGCGCTTCATTCTGACTTAAGTGCCTCCCTCCTGTCCTTCCATCCGAATCCCTTCATATCATCTCCTCCTGCTCCTCCTCGAGGCTCTTCCTCCCGCGTCATCTCCCTCTCGTCCTCCCTCTCCCTCTCATGTATCCTATGCCAGATCCCTCCACTCTCATCCGCAATAGCATGCGAGCGGCCCCAGCTAAAGCTGCCCTAGTCGGCGATATGTTGGGACTCCGCCTGGTCCATGCTCTTCTTGATATTGGAGATGGAGACCCACAGAGCGTGCGCCTGCCCCCCTGCCCCAATGAAAGATGTAACATGATCGGGTATACAAACTCATATGCAAACGTGCAGGTCACAAAGCATACCACCAAATGCTACTTACTGCTGTGGATCGTTCTCCTCGATCCCTTCGTTTTCGATTTATCGATCGAGAAGCCCCACCCCCATCGCCTCGTCGACCGCTTTGTTAATGTCGTCCAGCTTCGGCTGGAGCCCGTCCTCCAGCCTCGCAGCTGCAATGCATTCAATTGCACTCACGGCAGACCCTCCATCTATATATATAGCTCCTCCTCCTCCTCCTCTTCCTCCTCTTCTCCCTGCCCCTCTCCCTCCTCCTGTCCCCTATGCTCCTCCTGTTTTTCTCCTCTCCCTCCTCCTGACATGTCCCCTCTCCTGCCCCCTCGACCTCCTAAAGCTTCCGATGGAGGCTTCATGAGCGTTCGATGCTAAAGACCGCACTCAAATACAGCAGACAACAATCAAACAAAACGGGCCTCCCTTGAATCTGCTTCACGATGTTGTCACGGATCTCAGAGATGTTCTTCTTGTGCTTGTTAATCGAGCTCTCGAATGGCTTAAGCCATTGGTAATCTTTGACCTCCCCTCTATATGGCCCTCATTTTCCTAGAATTGGTCTCCGTCCATCCTCCCCCCCCCTTGGTCCGCCTCCCTTCCTCCTGCACCCTCGCATATCTTCCCTCCTCCTGCCTCCTTCGTTTCTCCTCCGCCTTCTTCTCGTCCTTCATCTCATCCTTCTCGACTTCTTTGCGATACATAGTTGCGAACAGTTGGGCGGTCAGTTCGAGTTATAAACGATCGGTTGTTATCGGTCGAGCTAGCGTGCCCCCCCCCACCGTAATCCCCTCAAGCAGAGCGAGGATGTTCACGACAGCTCCAAGAGCGTCAGGTATGCTCTCGGCATTCTTCCGCGGGGTGGCGCTCTCGAGAGCGGCGGCGTCCTCTCGAGGCCGGACTGCCAGGAGGAGGAAGCGGGGGTGGGTTAGGAAGAGGGGAAGAAGGCGTAGCAGGTGCAGGAGGCAGGAGGTTGGAGCAGGAGCAGGAGGGAGCAGGAGCAGGAGGAGAGGGATGGAGGGATTAAGTCGAAGGATCGCATCGATCGGGGATCGAGCTCCAGGGGGTTAGACGAGCTCGGATCGACTCCCCCTCGATCCTGTTCCTGCTCGTCGTCACTGGGCTCCGAGGAGCTGGCAGGAGAGCTCGACCTCGACTCAGCTTTCACCTGGGATCCGCTTCCCCTCGCGAACCTCTGAACCTCCCATTCCCTAGCTAGTGATCCCAGCAAATCCAGGAACGGTGACACAATAAATATCGATCGGGAGGTTAACCCGAACCCCAGTCGCCTTGCTTCCCCTCGAGATTCCCAGGCTGCCGCCGCCTCCGCTGGCACCAGGGTCGCCGAGCGGCTGCTTCTCCGAGTGCACCACCGTCTTGACCTCCTTCTTGTGCGCCTCGCTGCGCTACCGCCGTCGTCGCCATCGATCGCTCCTATCTGCTCTTCCTCTCCTCCTCCGTCCTCTCCTCCTCCTCCTCCTCCTCCTCCTCCTCCTCCTCCTGATCGTTCCTCGTCCTCTCCTCCTCCTCCTCGATCCTCCTCCTCCTCCTCCTGGGTTCATTCTCGATTCTCAGTTCCTTCCCCTGCTCCCTCCTCTACCTTGCTTCTCCTTCGAAGTATGATCATTCGTTCCATGCCCATCGAGCTCTCATCTGCATAGGCATGCTCCCTCCCAAGGCGCGCGTTGGAGCTCTGGCTGGTCTCGCGCACCCTGCGGTAGAGCTTGTCGCCAGTTTGGATGTCGGTCTGCCCATCCCCCAATTCAAGTTACTGGCAACCGGCCTCGCCCCACACAACGATCATTTTTCGGGCTCGTTTTTTTATTGTTTTCATTGGTAGTTACATGGTCATCGCCCTCAGTACTCCTATCCCTGTTTCTTTGCGAACTCTGCTCAGATCGAGACCCCAACAGCCCCTCCTTGATGTTATCCGAGGCACTCTTGTCGCAGAAGTCCTTCACCGCGAGGGCCCGTTGCAGGGCTCTGGAGATAATTGGTAAATTGTGGGCCCTATCATCACCATTGTTGCCATCATAGCCTCGACCCATCGCCGTCGTCATCATCGATCCTTGAGGCCATCATCACATCACCATCATCACTATCATTATCACCATCATCGATCCTTGAGGCCATCATCACTATCATCATCGTCTCCGTAACGTCGACAGATGAAAAACAAAAAAAAACAAAACGAGGGGATCCTTTCTCCAACGAGGGTCTTCGCGTTCTCTGGGGTCCAGCCGCAGGCCTTGCACAGATCATCCCAATTGAACCAATCAGAATTGGTATCATCTTTGTCCACATGCGAACGCGACTCTGTTTTCATGCACTCAGCGTGGTTGAAGTTGCCAGTCTTTTTCCAGATCTGCAAGAACTCCCGTTGCCCCTCGCGGGACTTCTCCTTGAATTCCTTCCTGACGTCCTTCTTGGTCCGCTTCATGTGGTTCCTCCCCTTGCCCTTATCAGAGCTCTCTTCCTTGGTCCTTATTGGTCCTCCCTCGACTTCCTCATGCTTCTCCTATATATACTGTACTCTCGGAGCTCTTCCTCCTCCTCCTGCTCATCCTCCTCCTCCTGCTCTTCCTCCTCGAGTATCCTATCATCGTGCTCCTCCTCCGCGTCCTCTTCCTCCTCCTGTGGCCCTTGTCCTCCTCTCCTCCTCCTGCTCCTCCTCCTCCTCCTTCCTCCTCCTCGATCCTCGGACTTCGACCGCGGTCCGTCCCCTGCCCCACCTCATTCTCTGAAGGTCGTTTTCGTGGGCCTGCCGATCAGGATCGGCCCTGCGCATTTTCGCCTTGCGCTTCGCCTCAGCCGTCTGCGGCTTGCGCTTCGGTGCCATTGCCTATACCCCATGCCCATATATCAAGAAACATTTGCAGTATTCAGACATGGCTTGGACCGCAATATTCAGACATGGCAAGCGAATACAAGCTAGCACGCACAGTGATCAAGCGCGCCGTCGATCGACGCAGGTCGACGACCTAGGATATCCTTGAGGCCGGAGGGTGGTCGAGCACCAGAGGGGGGCGAGTTGGTGAGATGCAGAGGCGTGGGAGAGGTCGAGAGATCGGGAAATGGAAAGAGAGTGTATATATATATGTATGTACCTACTACGTACTACAGTCCTCCTCCTCATTTTTTTGGTTGCAATATTCAGACATGGCGCGCGCGCCGATATCTCCCCGTCGCCTGCAGGCGCGCGATCCGCGGCCGCGCGCGCGCCGCGCGCGCGGCCCGCTAGCTAGCAACGGTGAAATTCCACGCATGCAGCCTCCACCCGAAACGTACCCGCCCCGCCCCGCGCCTTGTCTTTCCTCGTCGAGGCATGGTCGACCCACCACTTCGAACGCCCCAGAATCACCTTCACAAGATCTTTCAAGAAACGTTGAGAAAAAACATAAGAAAACATTAGAAAACATTAGAAAACATTAGAACACATTAAAAAACATTAAAAAACATTAGAAAACATTACAGGAAAACGTTGGAAAACATTAAAAAACATCAAAAAACATCAGAAAACATTAAAAAACGTTAGAAAACAACAGCAGCGAGCAAACGTTACGAAAACATTAAAAAACATTAAAAAACATTAGAAAACGTTACGAACATTAAAAAACATTAAAAAACGTTAACAAACATTAAAAAACATTAAAAAACATTATCAGCAAACGTTACGAAAACATTAAAACACATCAACAAACATTAGAAAACGTTAGCGAAGGGAAAACGTTAACAAACGTTAGAAAACGTTGACAAACATTAAAAAACGTTAACAAACGTTAGCGAACGTTAAAAAACATTAACAAACATTAAAAAACGTCACGCGACAAACGTTAAAAAACATCAACAAACATCAAAAAACATCAACAAACATTAGAAAACGTTACCAGATCGGAAAACGTTAAGAAAACATTAAAAAACATTAAAAAACATAAAAAAACATCACGCGGCGATAAGTGGGCGGGCGGGTGGGAAAAAATGAAGGGCCCGCGACGCTGGGTGGCGATCGGGGGGGGGGGGGGGGGAGGGGGGGGGGGGGGTCGGGGGGTCGAGGTCGGGGGGTTGGGGGCATTCGTGGGGTGGCACACGGAGCGGGGGGGGGGCATTCGCGGGGTGCTACAGGGGGGCGGGGGGGCCCGTGCAGGGACAGGTGTTTCATCGGCGGGCTGGCGGGGCGGGGGGGGCCCCCCTGTAAAAAAAAAGCGTTGCTGCTATTAGTAGTAGTGGCTTCCATCAGTCCGCCTTCGCTTCACGTATGTGCGGCCTGCCGGAATCCGCGCCCAGGTCGTACAACACCTGGGCGCGCGCACTCTGCTCAGCCAGTCCTCCTCGCTTCCTCCCCCCCTTCATCGATTTTTCGGTTCCCCCCCCCCCCGACTCACCGAAATGCAGTGCAACGTTCTATTACTGTTACTACCGCTAGTTAACATGCTACTACCACTACTACTGCTACTACTACTACTACTACTACTACTACTACTACTACTACTACTAGCGGCTACTGCTACTACTACTACTACTACTACTACTACTACTACTACTACTACTACTACTACTACTACTATGACTATAGCTAGTACTACTGCAACTAGTTACTGCAACTACTACTACCACAACATGCTGCTACTGCTACTGCCACGAGCAGTGCTATATTGCTACGGAGGGCTACTACTACTACTACTACTACTACTACTACTACTACTACTACTACCGCTACCGATTACCATACTGTAATTACTATTACGAGTTTGTATGTTACTAGTGCTACTACTGCTACTACTATTACCCGACTACCACTGCGACGCACTACTGCTACTACTACTACTACTGCTACTACTCCTACTACTACCACTACTACGACAACAACAACTACTACTACCACTACTGCTACCACTACTGCCACTGTTACTGTTACTACTACTACTACGACTACTACGACTACTACTACTACTACTACTACTACTACTACTACTACTACTACTAGTAATATAGTATACGTACTGTTGCTACAGCTATACTTCTAAAGCTACTACTACTACTACTACTACTACTACTACTACTACTACTACTACGATTACCACTACCGCGACTAATAATATTACCACTATTAGTACTACGACTACTACTACTACTACTACTACTACTACTACTGCTACTGCTACTACTACTACTACTACGGCTACCAACCACTACCACTACAGTACTACTGCTGCAACTACTACTACTACTACTACTACCACTACTACTACTACTACTACTACTACTACTACTACTACTACTACTACTACTACTACTACACCACTACCACTACGACTACTGCTACGTACTACTACTACTGCTACTACTATACTACTACTACTACTACTACTACTACTACTACTACTGCTGTAGTACTACTACTGCGACTACTACTGGTATTGCGGCTTCTGCAGCCGCTGCTACAACTACAACCACTACTTTTCGCAACTGCAGCTCGACTTGTATACCTACAGCGACATCATATTACTAATGTCTCTTCTACTTTCGTAATACCAATATAGTACACACTACCTCATTACTATTTCTACTACTGCCATTTACGCTTACTGTATTCTACCACTGCTGCGCATACTATTACCCGTCATCTGGCAAATACGGTTTGTTAGACTTGCGGCTGCAACGTGTTGCTACTACTGCAACGCGCATAGGCAATTACTACTGTCACTACCGATGCCACTACTGACACGAATAACAATATTGTACCTAGTTGCTACACCTGTAGTACATGTACGCCACGCCACTATTGCGATACGGCTGCTTAAGGCCTCCGCGAAATTAGTACAACTCGGATTGCTTGTACTAGCTCTACTGCCACTACTCGCCCTGCTACTACTACTACGGCTACTACGACAACTACACTACTCTTACTGCAACTACTACTATTACTATTAGTAGTATTACCACTATCAATGAATACTCCTGCTGCTGCTACTACTACTATTGCGTTTATCATTACCTACTACTGATACTACACATGTTAGCGTTGCTACTGCTACTGCTACTTCTTCAAACTATACTACTGCAATTGCTACTGCTTCTACTGATGCTACTAGCAGTAGTGTTACTACAACAACAACAACAACTACTACTACTACGTCTGACTCTACTCCTGCTACTTTTACCGCTGACACTGATATTACTGCGTTTACTACTAGTACTACTAGTGTAACTACTTCTACGGCTACTTCAGGTCACTACTACTACGGCTGCTTCCGCTCAACAGGGGCAACAGCCGTACGTACATAAACATCACTGCTGCAAACCGTTGTTACGTCCTTTCTGTATTTATAAGACGCACTGCGCTGCACTGCATTTCTTGACTACTCAAGGTATATATCATAAGAGAGGGATTGAGAGAAAAGGGAGAGGGAGAGGGAGGGGGATTGAGGGGGAGAGTGGCAAGTGCCCCTCGTGCTCCTCCTCCTCATCCTGGCCTCCTCCCCTCACCGCTCCCACCTAAGTCGTCCTCCTTCGCCACTCCTCCCTCCTCGAGGTGCCCCTTCTCCCACCTCGAGCTCAAGTGCATGCAGCATGCAGGGCTAGCGCGCACATGCTGCTTCTTCTCCGATGCATCGTCCCTCCCCTTCTTCTCTTGCTGCTTCCTTCCTCCAGTCTCTCCTGTCATGTTCACTCCTCCTCACCCTCTGCATGCTCTCTCCTCCTCGATCCTCCACCTGACCATCCGAATTTCAAGATATCGCCAGCCATTCCCTCTCGATCTCCCCAGTCGCCTGCAGCTCGCGTGACCAATATCGCCAGTGGGGGGGGGGGCGCTCCAGCAGTCTTGAGCACTACGCAAGGCAGACGATAACTGAAGAACATATCCTCAGACGATAACTGAAGAACATATCCTCATGCTACATCGGGCCTTTCTCCACGTGGGCATTCACCCCCCGATCCTGGAATCCCAGCCGCGACTTTGGGGGCCTCATCTCTTCTACAACGTTTTATGCCACTTACGTGTTTTGATGACAGCCTGCGCAGAGCAAACGCAACACAACACATCGCATCGACACTGCGACACATAGCTGGCTTCAGAAGCACCTGGAATTGGAGATCGATAGCTGACTTTCAGTGCAAACAAGTGCGGCTCAAAAGACGGCGATCGACAATCTGCCATTTCTCGTGGCACATGCTGCGCAAAGCAAACCCTCCCCGCGGCTGGTCAGGATCGATCTGCCGCGCTCCCCGCGCGGTCAGCAATACGCCTGGCGGCGTTGAAAGGATCCCCAGGGAAGAGATCGAAAGTCGGCGACTTGCAATCGAGGAGAGCCGACGGCCACAGCTAAAGAACACGCAACATGCCATTCCATGGGAGCTCGATCGCTAGCTATGCAGTAACCCCCCCCCAGAGGCGGCCTCGGTGAACTCCGAAGCTGCCCAAGCAATACGCACATGTTCTTCACGAGGTATCTCATGCCTCCCCCCTATCCGTCTCTCGGGATCGATCCCTCCCTCCTCCTCCGCTCCTTGGCTCATCCTCCATCCCTCCTTGACCTCCCCCGTGCTGGTCCTCCATTGCTCCTGCCCTCCTCCCTTCCGCCTCTCCTCAATCGTCTTCCCCCCGCCATTCGAATCGAATGCGCTATCGACAGCGCGCTGGGACAGACGACGAGCTATTGAGGGTGATCAGGGTGATGATGATGAGCACGCGTGGAGGATAGTGAGGAACAAGCTGCCCAATCATAACTCCCCTCCTGCAAGCTGATCCCGAGCTCTGTGAAGATGCTGCGCCTCATCTGCAGCGCCCCCTCCTTGGTGCTGACCTTGTTGTAGGCCAACTTCTGGTAGATGTACTTGATCATCGCCTCGGACGCCTGACTCTTCTCCATGTTGAGCTTCTCGAGCTGCCAGGCCTGCCACGACGCATCGCTGATCTGGACCATCTGCTTCCACGGGTTGGAGCCGACTGCGAATTGGATGCAGCTGATGGACTCGCAGTGGCGGCGCTTGGTCTTCAGGTAGGCGACCTCGCCATCGCTGGTGTTGAACTCGTATGGTCCCTTGCCGTAGGTGTCGTCCGAAGGCGGCCACGTCGGTTCTGTCAGCTCCTGGATCTCGTCTTCTTTTTCTTCTTCGGCTGGCTCCTCCTCAACCTCCTCCTCCTCCGCGTGCGCCTCCTCATCCTCTTCCTCGACCTCCTGCTCGGGCTCCTCCTCTGGTTTAGCCTTCTTGGCTGCCTTCTTGGTTGCTGGCTTTGCTTTCGCCTTTCCCGCCGGCCTCTTCATCGTAATCATTGGTTTGGCTGCCGGCTTTGCTTTCCCCTTGGGCGATGCCTTTGCCGCTGTCTTCTTGGGTGCTGGAGTGGGCCTCCACGGGCCCAAAGGGCTGGCAATCGATGACGCGCCACCTGTCAACGCGGGGCTGGACGGTGCCTTGGCCTTCTTCGTTTTTGTGTGCTTCTTCTTCTTGCTGCTGCGCTCGGTAGGGACGTTCATCAAGCTGTCAATGAACGGTAGTTTCTGATCCTCGATATCCTCACGAAGAATGTCATCCAGCTCGCGTTTCAAGTCGTCCTCATCCTCTGGTGGCTCCGTCGGTGGCTGGTCCACCTCCTTCGTCTGTGGCTCCTCTTTCGTCTGCGGCTGCTCCACCTCCTCTGGTGGCGGCGTCTGTTGCTCCTCGAGAGTCTGTGGTTGCTCATCTTCTTGTTGCTCCTCGAGAGTCTGTGGTTGCTCCTCGAGAGTCTGTGGTTGCTCCTCGAGAGTCTGTGGTTGCTCTGTGGCAGGCTCCTCTTCCTCTGGCTCCTCTCTCTGCGTCTCGTCGGGGTCGATCTCGAGTACCACAGGCAACGTTGCACTCTCCTGGCCAAAAACAAAAAATTAAGGAGGAGATGAAGGAGCAAGGAGGACGAGGAGGATAGGACGACGAGGAAGAGGACGAGGAGGAGCAGGGGCGGGGGGTCGAAAAGGAGAAGGAAGGAGATCGAAGATGAGGATGAGAAGGACGAGGAGCAGGAGAAGGGGGAAGAGGAGGAGGGGCGGAGGAGGAGGAGAAGGTTTAAATTAGAAGACGGAGAAGGAGAAGGAGGATGACGAGATGAGAAGCGGCAGTCCTCATCGGTCTCGGCCTTTATTACGCTGAAGTACCGTTGCAGCTCGTCATCGTTCAGTTCCTCGACGTCCTTGTTCTCCCGACCCGAGCCCGACTGTCTCTCGATCAGACGTTGCATCCCACGTCGTCCTCATATCAATCCGTTAATGCCAATCGCACGTATAGATGCTCACCCACCTCCTGCCAACTCTCCTCGCCCTCTTCCTCCTGCTGCCCCTCCTGTCCACTCCTCCCGATCGTCATCCTACTCCTCCTCCCCGAACTCCTCTTCCTCCTACTCCTCCTCCTCCCCCTCCCCCTCCCCCTCCTCTTCCTCCCTCCCCCTGTCCTCATCCTGACCTTCCTGCTTATCTCCTCGGGATCCTTCTTCCCATGACGGTCACTCCTCATCAAACGAGCCCCCCCATCCCCGTCCGCTTCGTAATCCAGCTCGCCGTTTCTCGAGGGGGACTCGGTGGAGTATTTCGCCTGATCTTTCTGGAAGTGGGCTAACATGATCCTCAGCTGGCGGCACTGGATGAACCTTCGGGCTATGCGCGTGAGCGAAATCAACGCACGCTGAACGAACCTAGTAAGAAGTCCACTACGTGAATAACCAATGATGGCAATCGATTGGCTGACGGGCGGTCGGCAATAAACTATCAAGCGACGGCCTGACGAATCAGGGAGATGAGGAGGATGAGGAGAGTGAGGCGCACAGAGACACTGAGGAGAGATGAGGAGGATAGGGGAGATGCGGAGGATGAGGAGTGAAGAATTGCAAGACAAAGTGAGGCGGCCGCACGGAACCTGTATCCCGAGATGATGTCTGCCGTCGGAGCTCGTCCTTTAGCTTTCTTGTAGCCCTCGGTGAACTTTTTCTTGAAGCTGACGTCCCAGCCCGCCTGGCGGGAAAGGGCGTGGGCCGTACGTTGGGCTCTCCTGCCCCCCTCATCGCATATCTATGGGATGCTCAAGGCCAGATCGACCCACTTGAAACGGGGACACCCTGGAGGCAGGCGGCACGATTTTATAAAACCCTTAGGGGCCTCCATCGTACTCTGGTTGATCCTGAGGCCCTTGGACGCACGATTGAGATTCTCGAGCGTGGGGATGAAGTCCTATCTCCCAGGAGCTCCACAAGAACAACCATCATCGCGAACGCCTTCACTACTGCTCATATTTGCTATGTATCGACGCTACTGCAGCGCTGCTGCTCCTCCTCCTCCTCCTCCTCCTCCTCCTGATCCTATACTTCTACTTCCACTCCTACTCCTACACCCCGAAACTCCTTTTCTACTCCTATACTCCTAATGTGAATCTTAGGATCCTACATTACCCTCCTCGTATACTACTCGTTCTGGTCCTCAGCCTCTCGAGATCTAGCCCCCTCATCGTTTGCCCTGTTCCTCTCATGGCACTTACCTCCTGTCTCAAATCCCTCAAGGCGGATCCGTCATAGCGCTCAACTGCGGCCGCGCTGAGGAGTTCTTCGGAGTGTAGAACGCGTAGTTCGGGATGGTGTAGCCTGCCCAAGCGGCAGGGGGGTGGGCCAAGGGCGCAGCAGGAGAGAAACACGACAACATGATCTGAGATCGGGCGAGCCCCTAAATACCACCGCCACTCTCGATACCACATCTCGCCCTCCTATGCACCGCCGCCACTCTCGCCCTCCTATGCACCGCCGCCGCCCTCCGGATGACAGCGATACGAGATTCAGTGCATGCACTGAATCTCGTATCGCTGTCATCCCCGTCATGCCGACATCGCCGCGACCAACATCAGCACCCGTTCTCCCATCGGCGGGCGGGTGCCTGCGATCATGGGCATGTCTGGCACCAGGGAGTTGACCGTGAGAGCCTCGCACGTGGGGAAATGCATTCATACGCATGTCTCGCCGTCCCCCGTCCTCGCTCCATCCCTCCCACTGCCCGACCCTCATTCCTCTCCTCCTGCCCTCCACTCCTCCTCGACGGGACCCCTCCCACGTGCTGCTCACGCTGGTCGCCCCCCCTCCAGCAGCGGGCGCCTCGTGAAGAACATCGGCTGAGATCGAAGCAGTCTTTCTGTGCGTCGGGATCGTCTTCGGCATTGCAGCCTCGCGTGGGAGTGGAGGGGGCACTTAATGAAACGCGGAGCTGGGAGGAGGAGGAGGAGGAGGAGGAGGAGGAGGAGGAGGAGGAGGAGGAGTTGGAGGAGGAGGAGGAGGAGGAGGAGGAGGAGAGAAGAAGAGGAGGAGGAGAGAAGAGGAAGGAAGTGGGGGAGAAGGCGGAGGAGATGGTAGAGGTAGGAGGAGGATGGGGGGAGAGTAGACATATATGAAGGAGGATATTGAGATCGGCGCCTGATGGGCTCTGACCAAAACCATGTGTTTAAGATAAGCCACGACGAACTTCGCGCGCGCAGCTCTGCACAGCTGACGCGGTACCCTGTGCCCCTGATCACCGACGCGATAGGAATACACGAACGGCTTGGGAACATCCTAGAGGAGAACATAAAACTCGAGTCGGTATGATCTCGTGGAGGAAGACGGATGGTGTTGTGACACGTACATAACATATCTGACAAGACGCCCCCGAGGCAAGTGTAGGAAGTGGACGAAGAGCAGGAGGAAGAGTAGAAGGCCAGGAATGGAAGAACAGAAGGGGAGGAGGACCAAGAGGAGGAGGAGAACGATATGTATATATATATATATACACAGGTCCTCTGGCCGCCACGTGGGTATACCCGCGGCGCTGCATGCTGCATCCACTCGGTCCGCGAACTCGAGGGGCACGACCACTTCGCCCGACATCCGCCTTGCGGGGGGGCATGCCAGTACCCAGACCTCGATCGATCACGGGCGACGTATACGTCGCCCGTGATCGATCGAGGTCTGGCACAACCACCCTCGGACGCATGTCGGGCGAGCCCCCCTTCTTCCTCTTCTTCCTGCAACCCCCTCCGGAGCGCCTGCGGCGCCTGGGCCCCTTGGCGGCGCGCGCTGGCGCGCGGCGGGGGCGCGCGCGGCGCCTGCCGAGCGGGCGCCCCACGGCGGCGGGCCCGCGCGGCTCGAAAGCGGCAGCTGTGCGGCGCGCGCAGGCAGCGCGACGCGCGCAGGCAACGCGAGGCAGGGGGGGGAAGAAGAAGAGGAGAAGGAGAGCCCCGAGAAGGAGCAGGAGGAGAGGAGCAGGAAGCTAGAGGAGAAGGAGGAGGAGAGGAACAGGATGAGAAGGAAAGGAGGATCCTCGAGGAGGAGGAGCTAGGAAAAGTGTTTTTTTGTGTGTGGAACGTTGTTAAATCTGGCGCTATATATGTACAGCGCTAGCGGCATGTGTGCCAGTGGGTATATCCACTGGCACACATGGCATGCGCATATTATATACGCACGTGCCATATGTCCTATCTTCATTTGCACATATGGCGCACATATACATGATGCACGAAATCGAAAATCGAAACTGAATCCAGAAATTGATACTTAAGGCCGTCTCAATTAAATTGAACCGTGTGGATGTCAGGGATGCGCGAGCTGCCATCTTGTGTTAATCTGCTGCTGCGTCTGGTGGCCGCTGTGGGTGCGGACCTGCAGCTCTCGGCGGCTACTCTGGCCACTGCCTGCTCTTGGAGCTTCATGTGGTTGTCTTCGAGCTGCTCCTTCTGGTACTCGTTCGCCTATAACTTCTCGCATAAACATCCGCAGGTTAGCAAGCTCCCCCCAATGCATCACCTCCAATTCGTGCCTACTCGTCGGCTCCTCTCGCGTGAGTCCTTGGAGAAAGCCTCGGCGTCGTGGTTCTGTTTGTCTCCATGCTCGCTCGCAAAAGTCTCTGGTGATGTGGCTGAGGCCAGCCTGCTGGTACCTGCACCTGAGCAATCTTACCATTCCATCGTTGCCTCCGCCACCCAAGATTGTCTCCAGGAACGGCACACATACCTGCATCCAGTTGCTGTTGTCCGTGGGGAGCTGCGCCAAGTTATCCATCCAGATGGCCGCCCAGCGCTCTAAGTCGTCTCTCATGGCCACGTAGTCTTCCATCTCCCGCTGGCGCTGGTCTTCATTCCAGCGGTCTGGCGGGGGCAGGCCCATATCGCGTGGATCCTCTGCCTCTGGGCCTGGCGGCTCCTTGTTCTGACTCCCCAGGTGATCGGTGCCCTCTGCCTCCAGAGTGCCAGCTGGCTGAGGAGGTGAGCAGTGCGTATCCCCTGGGGCAGTATTACCTGATCCAGCTGGGTACCGACGAGCGGATTGGCCGTGGTTGATGCTGCCCTGCTGCCCCTCAATGCACTGGTTGTGCCCGTCGCACTCCTCCTGATCTGCGGTCTCCTGGCGATGCTGCGGGCTGTCCTCCTCCTCCTCGAAGGGGCCGCAGTCTTGAACTTCCATGGCGCTGCATCCTGCTGGTGGGGGCGTGGCAGATCCAGCTGCACGTCGGCGAACGGTCTGGCCGAACTCAATGCTGTCCTGCTGCCCCTCGGTGTGCTGGTGGTACCCATCGCTGTACTCCTGGTCAGCGATCTCCTGGTGGTGCTCCAAGTAGTCCTCCTCGTCTTCGAAGGGGTCGTGATCTTGGATGTCCATGGTGTTGCGTCCTGCTGGTGGGGGAAGGGCACCCCTCTGCATCCCTTCTGTGCAGCTGTCTGCGCTGCTGCGGGTTGGTCCCACGTCGAGGACTGGGACACATCCCGCGGCGTTGTACTCGGGGCACGAGAACCCCTGACCCCTCTCTGCGCAGGGACCTGCTGCCTCCCCATGGTCCGCTGCGTCCACCCCGGCCTGAGGTGGGGAGGCCTTCTCAGGTGCTGGCTGATTCGCAGTGTCCTTTGAGCCGCTGCCGCCGCCTCCTGCTGCGCCTCCACTGCCAGCAAGCCGCTGCTGCAGCTCGGGGGGGCCCTCACCCCGCTCGGTGGGGCCACGATCCACCGAGCTTCCTCCCGAGCTCTTCGATGGCCTCGTGGCTGGTGCGGGGACCCCGTCTTCGTGGCCTACCTGGCTGTCTGACATGACGGGGCCTGGCTCTGGCGCCGACGGACCCTGTTCACCTCCTGGGTACTCGTCGGGAATTGTCAGGGTCTTGCCCAGTCGGTTTGCTGCTGCCTCCTGCGCTCGGGCATCATGGTGCGAGAGCTGCCGCGCCAGGCCGACGACTGTGTGCTGCAAATGCTGGGGCAGCTCGTCGCATGCGCGCACGCTGACCCGCTCGGAGGTGGCCTGCCACAGCTCGTCAGAGATGACGTGCTGGACCTCCTTGTCGTAGTACAGCTGCGGCACTGGCTCCAAGTCGTTCTCGTCCAGGTCGCATCCTGCCCCTGCCAGCGCTCGCTGTCGTCGGCGCATGGCCTCCTGGCCCCCTCGCGCCGCTCGTCTGCAAGCGGCTCTGGACTTCGGCATTTCCTCGACTGTGACTGGCGGCTTTATGGCTGCTGGCCTGCGAAGTACCCTGCCCTTGAGCATGAGGGGCCGCCCCTTCAGCTTCAGGCGGATGCCAATGTGCGGCTTCCGCGGCGCGGCCCCGAGCAGCTCCAGCTGGTCGAAGTGCGGCGCCGGGCCCTGCGAGATCAGCGCGAAGTCGATGCACCTAGCCTCACCAGCTGCAGGGAAACATGTGGGGGCGCCATCCCCCGCCGCTGCTGCCTGGGCATTCAGCACCCTGGGCCAAATACTGTTGTTGAACTCCGACGGCGTCATGTTGAAATCCCCAAGCGCTGCCCAGGGCCCTCCCCAGGCGGCCATCTTCTCCCGCAGGTCGCAGAGGATGTCGACATTCCTCTCTCCAAAGCCCGTCCCGCACTCAAGGTAGACGAAAACCACTCCGAAACGGACCTTGTGCAAGTTTGAGATCACCACCGTGATGTCACTGCCGTCCTCGTGCAGGCAGTGCTCGTCGAATCCCGCAATCCTGTCCTGGATATCCAAGGATCCTCGCGTGATGGCACACGTGCCTCCTCGAGTGCCTTCTCCTTCTCCTGGCCGTGCCTTGGTCCAGTCAGTAGCTGTGCATGCCATTCCTCCTGAGCGCCGCTCTTGCCTTGCTTATCTGTGCAGGCTGGCGGAGGTGGTGCTCCGCAATGCCAGTGATATCCCTGTCCTTGGTGTCGTTGATCTCCATGAGGCAGCCCTGTGCCTGGGGGGCCCAGGTCGTGACGTTGAAGAAGTCAATGTGGCACGGGCGGCGAGTCTTCTTCGCGCTCGCCTTGGGGCGGCTACCCTGCTGAGCGATCGCCCTGCCCTTCTGCGTCGACGACTGTCTCGGCGCGCCTTGCCTGCGAGACCTTCTCTCGCGCCTCCTGAATGTGGGCCTCCACTCTGGCTCGGCGTTCTTCTGCTTTGTCATGTTCTGCTGCACCTGCTTCAGGTTGGGTAGCTGCTGCGGCGCCGGTGGGCGCAGCCGCGCCAGCTGTGCCTGCTGCCTCAGCGCCTGCGGTGGCTCCTCGCTGAGGGGCTGGGCTGGCGGCGCAGACTCGGTTGCCTGGTGGGGCTTCTGCTGCTGCTGGGTCTTGCTCTTCGCTCTTTGACAGGCGCTTGGTGCGGGCCTGCTCGAGCTGGCGCAGCTGCTCCTGGTGCCTGGCCGTCTCCTCCTCCAGCAGTCGCAGGTGCTTCGCCGTCTCCTCCTCGTGCTCCTTGACCGTCTGGGCCATCCGCTCACCCTTGGCCTTTGCTGCCCGCCAGACCTCCTAGTCTGGCTCGGACCACTTGTGGAAGTCGTCAGGCTCGTGCTCGAACTGCTCCAGGAGGGCTGCCAGAGTTGGCTTCTCGGCTGCAGGCTCAGCTGGTGTCTCTTGCTTGCCGACTGTGGCCTTGAGTTTGTCGAACTCACCTTCGGCTGCAATGGAGGCTTCCATGGCTTCACGAAGCTTGCGTTCATCGGCCAAGTACTGCTGGGCACTCTCAATTTGCTCTCCTGCCGATCGCACGTTCTTCTGGAGTTTGTCCAAACTTCGAGCAGCTGCCTCCACTGCCTTGAATCCAGCGATTGGTTGGTCTGCTGGTGGCTTGGCTGCGGCGAGCTCTGGCCAGAGGGCCTCGTAGTGCTGCCTGAGCGGGTCGTCCTTGTTGAGCTTGCTGTAAGCTGCTGCTGCGGCTGCCTTGAGGTCGGCTGTCTTGTCGTGAGGTGGTGGCTGGCGTTGTCCTCCTTGTCCTTTCCCGCCTGCTCCACCACCTGGCTGCCAACCATCTGCCCAGCTGATATTGAGCGAGGTTCCTCCTTGGGGCTGCGCTGTCATCCACCCGCCATCGTCTTCACGGAAGACATGACCATCGGGGACGAGGCAGGCGAGGTTCTTGCCGCAGATGCAGAGGTCGCCCCTGCTGGTGATATTCTTGCAGTAGCGCCATCTGCTGCACCCGTCGCACACCACGTAGCTGCTACGAGGAGGGCGACTGCCACTGCTGCTCCTCTTCCACGGGGGTATCCTCTGGCGATTCGGAGTCCCCGACCAGGCGCTGCCCGCCCCGCGTCCACTGCCGCCACTCCCCATGGCTGCAGCGATGCCGCGCGCGCCCCCGACGCCCGTCTGGGAACTGTCTTCGGTCCAGAGGTCTCCCTTCGGCCTGGAGGCTGGACAGCCCCCCAGGTCGTCATCTTGAGCCAAAATGGCTACGGGGAGGAGAAGGAGGAGGAGGAGGAGGAGGAGGAGGAGGAGGAGGAGGCGGAGGAGGAGGAGGAGGAGGAGGAGGAGGAGGAGGAGGAGGAGGAGGAGGAGGAGGAGGCGGGGGGGGGGAGGACAAGCTAAGTGCGCTCGCGTCATATCTGACGTCCTACCCCTCCCTCCCATCCCTTACCATGGCGCTGATTTTCTCGATCCGCGGACGCGTGTCGTAGCGGACCTGTGACTCCGCGCGCGCGTGCGTAGTGGGTGGTGGTGCGCGTGCGTGCGTGCGTGCGTGTGTGCGTGGTGGCGGTGGTGGTGGTGGTGGTGGTGCTGCTGCTGCTGCTGGTGTTCGTGGTGGTGGTGGTGGTGGTGGTGATGGTGCTGCTGCTGGTGGTGGTTGTGGTGGTGGTGGTGGTGGTGGTGGTGGTGCGGCGCGGTGGTTGCGGGCGGATGGGCGCGCGAATAAGAGGCCCGCGCTGGGGCGAAAACGCCATCCTGAACGACGGAGGCCAAACACCGATCCGAAAATGAGGCCCACGCTGCAGCGGGAGCACGATTCGGAACGAATAGGGAGCAGAAATGAGGCCGGCGCCTCAGCGAGAGCAGCATTTTGAAAAAAAACGCAGGCGAAAACCCAACTCCCGGGAATCCTGTGTAAAAAACAATACGCGGGGGGGGGTCGGCCACTCCCAGCACGCCATCAAGGGAAAAGGGAGAGTAGTATTCATATTGAGTAATTGTGGAGGAGGAGAAGGAGAAGGAGGAGGAGGAGGAGGAGGAGGAGGAGGAGGAGGGAGGAGGAGGAGGAGGAGGAGAGGAGGAGGAGGAGAAGGACATGAGGAGGAATAGGAGGATGAGAGAGGAGGAGGGGGAGGGGGAGGGGGGGGGGGGGGGGAGGAGGAGGACGGGGAGGAGGAGGAGGAGGAGGAGGAGGAGGGGAGGAGAGGAGAGAGGGAAAGGGGAGGGACGAGGGGGGGGAGGAGGAGGAAAAGGAGGAGGAGAAGGAGGAGGAGGAATAATAGGAGGAGGAGGATGATGGGAAGATGATGATGAGTAGTAGGAGGAGGGGGGGGGGGGGAGGAGGAGGAGGCGGAGGAGGAGGGGGGGGGGAGGGGGAGGAGGAGGAGGAGGAGAGGAGGAGGAGGAGGAGGAGGAGAAGGAGGAGGAGAGCGGGAGGAGGAAGAGGAGGAGGAGGAGGAGGAGGAGGAGGAGGGGGAGGAGGACGAGGAGGGGGAGGAGGGGGGGAGGAGGAGGAAGAGGAGGAGGAGGAGGAAGAGGAGGAAGAGGAGGAGGAAGAGGATGAGGAGGAGGGGGAGGAGGAGACGAGACGAGACGACACCAATGACAAAGTCAGAGAAGAGAGCGGGGGCGGGGTGCGGCGGCGGTCCTGCTTGTCGAACGCGATGAGTGGCCGCGCGGCGCGCGACCGCGCGCGCGCGCGCTCGCCGCTCCGCCCGACCGAACCGCACACGCACGCGCCCGCTTAGGAGCCCCGCGGAGCCCCAATTATTATATTTATGGGAGACCTCTAGCTACCCGCTCAGCCTTGCTGAGCACCTTAGGCCAGAGGCCCCTAGAAATTATGTCAAGGTGTTCCCTCTTGGACTTAGTGAGAGGGGTTGGTGGAACTCTACGGGCATGCCAAAGATCCGCCAAGCGCTGGGCGAGAGGGGCGGCGTTGGGCGCCGTGGCGACAGCCACTCCTACGCGCGCAAGCCTGGGATAATGGGCATCTGCCCCTCCAGACGCCCCCCCAAAACAAACAAAAGAGGTAGGTCTGGAGTGCCTACCCCGAAAAATACATCACCAAATTCCTCGTGGCCATGGCAACTAACCCAAGCTTCATCGACAGGTGGCGCGTCGAGCTCAAGCATCTGAGACGGGATGGGGCCACGCAGCCAGTAACACTCAAGACCCTCCAACTCATTCCAAGCACGAGTGGTGAGAGCATCAGACGCACTGAGCTGGGCTGCCTTTGTTGCAGTCGCACATCCAAAACCTTTGAACTGGAGCCTCAGGGCCCCCTTCCTCATCTGCTGCACCGGCTCGGGATGTCGTAACCGAGTGCGCTGTTCCCCGCGGCGGGCCACGCGCCTCCCACCGTTATGCATAGCATGAGTTCTGAAAGCTTGCGGCCGCAACCTGGCAGCTGCTCGAGCTGAAACAAATACGTTCGCAACATACAATTACCAACACCATGCTCCATGCCACGGCCGCAGAAACCCTCGGCTGCAGCACGCCACCGCTGCAACTTGAGGGTGTCCACGAGATGCTCAATGAGCTCGCTTGCTTGATCTAAAGCATCGAACGACTCTGATCCGAAGCTCCATTCATGCTGCATGCCGTCGGCGCCGATGGGGGGGGGGGGGGGGGGGGGCGCCATTCCGTGACCGATCAGATGTCCCACTTGCACCCCGCCAGGTAGTGGACGAGGGCGGATATAGGCCCCCTGGCGCGCCGAGCTCGATGCTGCGCCTCCAAGTCGGGGAACTGCTGGACCAAGCTTGGCCAAACTTCACCCGCCGCGTGTCGCATCGGCGGCGCGTCCAGCCAGCACTTGAACCATTGCTCGACCCATTGGCGTGGGAGCACGTGCCCTGGGTCTGCCCCAGGCGCCCTCAGGCCCAGCAGCGTCGTGAGACATCGCCCCCGTCGGTGACCTGAGACACCGCCCAGCCTGCGCCTGAGCGGCTGCAGCGACAACTGGGGCAGGCCTAACACCTGGTGGCCGTGCCGAGCACCAGCCCGCGGGCCTGCCAACCCCACCTTCTTGAATATCCTAAACCCCCGTGACGATGACGCGAAACGCCTGAGCGTGAGGTGCTGGCGCTTGGTGGTCCCCATGCGCTTCTGCCTCGCGGCTCGCCCGTGGCGCCTGCCACAGGACAAGTCGACGCCAGGGTGCACCATCTGCCTGGCACACTGCATCGTGGTGCCATCTTCTTCAAGGCCTTGACAATAACACGGGCGTCGGTCATCGACGAACATGAGATCGAACTCTCGCTAGCCAGCTCCAGCTTCTCGTCGGCTAGGAAGCCGAATGTCGAAGTCGCCCGTTCGATCAAGTCGTGCCGAACACTGAAGGACGATCCCACCGCCGACCGCGATATATCGTCAACCCACAAACGTTCGGCTAACCTGGGGTGCATCACCGTGAGCCGCTCCATGACCAGGCCCGTGACGCATCTCGCGAACCGAGTCCCGCTGCGCGGCCCCTGGTTGATGCCCCTGGCGGGTTGGAAGGGCGACGAGACCGCATCTCCCTGATACAGCATCCTGGGGCTGGCGCATATCTGCAACTCTAACCCCAGCACGACTGCTGGGAATCCGTACCTGACAGCACCCTTGACTAGGGTGTCCCATCCCACCATATCGCAGAAGCTCTGAATGTCCATGAGCGCTTGTCCGCTCGCCATCTTCACGCGGGTGTAGAGCTCCTCGTTCAGTGCCTTCATGTACGCCCCTCGCAAAACACTGTTGCTCTTCACCGAGGCGTCCCAGTCGGGTTGGGTCCCCAACGCCCACTGCTGAACCATTGGTTCACAAGCCACTCCATATGCGACACATCATACAAATCAATCCTATAACACGGAACTGACCCTCAGCCTTCTCAGGCAGCAGTCCCCCGACCACCCCCGTGAGCTGCCAGGGCCATGTCTGACATTCTTCAAACCAATTGAAGAGCCCCGCTAACCCCGTCAAAGCTTCGTCCGGCAGCCCCATCCAGATCCACTAGCGAGAGGCGTGCCATGCCCATGCCAGCCGCAGCTTCCATCGATCTGACGGGGCGACGCACACCGTCTAGAGTGAAGGGCCCCAGCGGCTCCTCACGTGCACGACCTCGGGCGATGGTGAATACATCCTCGACCTTCTCGCAATCCACGTGTGAAGATGTCCAAAACTTATGACACTTGCCAGCCCGATACCCCACGACGTCGCGAGGATGCTGGATGGTGCCGCCCCCCACCGTGACTGAGGCCGAGCTGACCGGCTGCTCCTTAGATGCCTTGAACAAGCCACCAGTAAACTCATTCGCTGTGGCCCATTGTTTGAAACCTGCCAACGATGCTGACAACGCCCGTGACCTAGCCCTGCTCTCTACACGCGCCGCCTCCTTGGGGAACAGCTCGAGCTGGGCAGTGGGAATGGCTCTCAGGTGTCAGAGCACATCGACCCATAGGTCCCAGGACGTTGCGTCCCTGTGTAAATTGATCATCTTCTGCACTCCGTCTGGGAAATGGCCTGATAGCTTGACCGCGGCCTCGCCCAGCGCGTCGATCTGTGCCTGGCCGTTGTTCCTCTGCCTGCGCTTGAATGTCTTGCTGACGAAGACGGCAACCCTCTCCCACCAGTTGGGGCATGTCGCGGAAGCGGGTGGACTGCCTGACCTGGTGGACCGTCATCGTCGGACCCCTCGCGCGAGAAAGGCCGCGGTGCGAATCTCCTGCCCCGTGCGTCGCCTCCGCAGCTGTGATCCTAGCCGCGAAGGCTCCGCTGACTGGGGGTTCGCATTGACCGCCAACATGCCAACGACTGCTGGACGGGTTTCCACACGTCGTCAAGGGAGTGCATATGGAAGCCAGAAGTAGCCCGAGCCAACACCCAACGGACACGAGGAAAGGCAAACGCACCAGCATCGGGCACAGAGGGCGACACGGTGGGGGGAGTTCCACCGTGCGAAGGGGGATATGGGAACGCCTCGCTCGAAATAGGTCGGCACTCGTTGAGAGGGGACTCAACATTGCCATTCGTAGAGGCCCTCGCTGTGGGAGGTACCCCCTTCGAAACGGTCGGAGAACCACCAAGGCGCGAGACGCCAGAACAGGGGGGGGGGGGGGGGGGGGGGCGACCCAACCGACGGCGGGGATGGGAGCGGGGGCGGACGGAGGTGCTCGCCGAAGTCTGGCTCTTCGGCCCACGGACCAACCTCGTCCTCATCTAGACCGCCGAATTAGAACCCAGCTCAACTCTCCGGACCCTCGGGGTCTCCAGCCTCTGGAAGCGAAACGCCCGAGAAACCCTGAGAGCCCTCGCCCTCGGCACTGGCGCTGTCAGGCTGGGTTAGCAAATCACCGAAACGGGGGCTGGTACGCCCAATCTGCTTTTCTTTATAGAGAGCTTGCTGGACAGCCCGATCTTTCCGAGCGCGAGAGGACTTCGACCCCTTCCGTGGCCTGCGTCTGAGGCCGTGTGACTTGTGCAAAACGCTCGGGCAAAACCAGGGACCTGGTGATGAGCTGCCCACCTGGTCCTCTCAACTGAAGCAACAAAGCACAGCGCGGGCTCCGCGGCACGTCTGAGATCGCACTCATGCCCGCAATGCATGGAATCGCCGCGGCCGAGGCCACCGCAACATCGATGTGCGTGGACCCGTTCGAACTAACACATGCGTATTGAATGGGGGCCTGCAACGCTGAAACTCCCCGCCGAGACACGCGCCCCGACCTTTCGAGCTCGGTCGGAGTCAGGTTTAAACCCCCAGAATGACCCAAGGTAGCCGGATCGCCTGTAGCAAAGCCCCTAGCCTAGCGAATCGCCCCAGATTCGGGCCAGAAAACTTTAAACCACATCTACTGTAAAACGTGACTATGACAATGCTAAGCCCCTGGGGATGGACAACCATAGGCCGGAATCCATCACTCGCTGGCTGGCCTACATCACTAAGTGCCCCTAGCTTGCCGCGCGCTGATGGGGGCGCCTGTCTGCGGCCTTCGGCGAGAAACAATTCGCCGCCCTCGTTCGCTTCAGCCTGCCCCGAATCCGTCAAACACTGTCTACCAATCGGCCGGGCGCCGTTGGCATAGCACCTCAGGGTGGACGCTCTCGCCTTCTTGGTCCACTTAACCACCTGCGAATATGTAACATGGGCCTCACACGACGCGAAAAACTGGATGGACATCGACTTGACCAACTCCGCGAGGTAGCTCCAAGACTTGTTGCCCATCGTCGTGATATGGCTAAATAATGTATGCATCTATGCCATTCAGCGAACCGATGGAGGTGGCCTGATCGTCTGACTTCGGCGTCGCCGTTGTAGCCGGCGACAATGCCGAAGACGAAGAAAGGAGACGGGACAACTCGAGCCACACGCCGACGCCTCAGCGGCGGCATCAGCCACCGCTACGCACGGGGGCGCGGGCCCACCCTCGGACGGCGAAGGAGCGATGGCGGCCTGGCGGGCGCCGCCCACGAGCTCGGCGCTCGATGAGCCCGCCGAGGCCGCCTGTGTTCACTTCGAGCCGTCCTTGGTGGGCGAGGCCGCCCCAGCCGCGCCAGCCCCCGCGCCGCGCCCAGCCGCCTTGGCCGCCTGGGTCGCGGAAGCTGCCGTTGCCTTGGCCACTGCCTCCTTCGCCTCGCGAGTCGTCTGCATTTCCTGCTCGATCCTCGCGCCCGCCTCCGCGTTGCCGTCGGCGCCACTGGCACCAGCGACGGGGGGCGTCGTCTCCGCGGCGACTCCCTCGGGTTTGGCTGCTGGCGCCTCCGCCTGCACGCCGCCGCCCTCGCGCGCATCGCCGTCGACCCCCTGCGCTTCTTGGCCATGCGCTGTCAAACTGACTCCTGCATCTCGTCCATCTTGGTCTTCCACGCCTGGACCTGGTCTCCACGTTCTCCAATCGCGGACTTGGCCTGGATGGGCTCCTGCTCCAGGCGCAACAGTTCGGCCTTCTCGGCCTCCTCGCACTCGTACTTTCCGCTGCGCAAGTCCTCGAAGAAGCTCTCGTCCCAGGCAACGTCGAAGGCCTTGCCGCAACTCGCCTTGACGCTGGTGCCTGGCTGCGCAGGCTCTGCAACACTCTCCGCCGTGAGCCCTGCCTCGACCGCCAGAGCCCTGACCGCGATGCGTTTGGCGATCTCCGTCTGGGCCAGCTCACAAACTGCCTCCTCTTCGCGCTCGAGCGCCCTGCTGAGCTGCTCGCGCGCCTTGCGGACCGCCCTTGCCCATGCTGGGTGGCTGGCTGCCGTGATGTCGCAGCAACCGCAGGACGTGCGCTTCTCGGCGCAGCGCGTCACAGGCAGTGGCTCGCAGTCGCCTGGCACGCCTATGCCACGCGGGCGAGCGCGAGCGCGGCAGCGCGAGGAGGAGGAGGAGGAGGAGGAGGAGGAGGAGGAGGAGGAGGAATAGGAGGAGGAGGGAGGCGGAGGAGGAGGAGGAGGAGGAGGAGGAGGAGGAGGAAAAAGAGGAGGAGGAGGTGGAAAAGGGGGAGGACGACGACGAGGACGAGGACGAGGAGGAGGAGGAGGACGAGGAGGAGGAGGGGGTCGGTGGGGGAGGAGCGGCCGGCCGGCGGGGTGGCGTCCTGGCTGCCGCGGCCTTCAGCCGCATCTCGTAAACCAGCTCGAGGCTGTCGGCCTTGCCCGTGCAGTCCCTGTGCCCAGGGGCCCACGCCCGCGCCCGCAAACGGCCGCTGGCCCGCCCGACCGCCTCGTCCTCCGATGACGTGTGCGGCGGCGAAATAAATCAGCTCCAGACCGTGCGATCATAGCACGTCGGTGCGGCTTCTCGCGGAGAACTGACTTCACAATTGGCGCCTGGGACACCAATACATAATCCATTCAGTTGTGTGCAAAAGGTCCGGGAGTTCTGGTCACCGCACGAACTCGGGAAAATATGTATGGTCCTTCGGTGGACTACGGCGGGGAGTGCGACCATTTCAAGCAATGCGGGGTAGCAGCGGAGGACTCTATGGTTGCTTCGCCATGCCTGCGAATCCTTCAAGTCATACAGATGGGCGCCGAAGAGACCATAGGAACGAAGGGCGGGCTTCGCTCGATGACGAGCGCGAAGAACGAGGGCAGAGGGCGCCGACGAAGAGATCACGAGAGGCCAGGTCAGCGGGGACGAGGAACACGACGACGACGACGACGACAACGGGGCATGGGCGAGCGCAGGAGCTGCATCCTTCCTCCTCCCACTCCTCCTCCTCCTCCCCCTCCTCCTCCTCCTCCTCCTCCTCCTCCTCCTCCCTCCCCCTCTCCTCCTCTCCTCCTCCTCCTCCTCCTCCTCCCTCCCTCCTCCTCCTCCTCCTCCCATCTTTACTCAATTTAGGCCCAAACGGGCCCAAATCGTCAAGTAACGTAGTCCTCAATGTTGGGGTCCATGCTAGCGGGTCAATGGACATCGCGGGCTGCAAAAGGAATGTGATATCGCGTTAAGCGTAGGGTAAGGAAAGTATCCGCCGGCCCCCTTGCAGGGCCACCAGGCTGTAGGCCCGTGGTTCGCAGTTTCCTGTACCAGTTGTAGTTTGTAGTTTCCAGTGTTACAGTTCTGCTTCTTGCTGGTTACTGTAACTAGTTGATTGACCGCGCGAGGGGAGGGAGGCCCAAACGAGATTTTTAGCACCACCTGGGCGCGTTGTCTGAATTGCTGGGGGGGGTCAAAATCGACACCCCTCACGCAGATCCGCGGGGTCAGGGTCCAAAAACACACGGGATTTGCCACATTTCTGAAATTCGGTGCCACCCCTCAAACAGATCCGCGGGGTCAGGGTCCAAAAGCACATGGGATTTGCCACATTTCTGAAATTCGGTACCACCCCTCACGCAGATCCGCGGGTCAGGGTCCAAAAACACATGGGATTTGCCACATATCTGAAATTCGGTGCCACCCCTCACGCAGATCCGCGGGGTTAGGGTCCAAAAACACATGGGATTTGCCACATATCTGAAATTCGGTGCCACCCCTCACGCAGATCCGCAGGGTAAGGGTCCAAAGACAAAGGGGATTTGCCACATTTCTGAAATTCGGTGCCACCCCTCACGCAGATCCGCGGGGTCAGGGTCCAAAACCTGCTCTTCCATGGCCCATTCTCCGAGAGATGGGGCCGGCGGCAGGGGGCGAAGCCCTTACGGGTAATCCGCCGACCCTGTCGGCGTGTGTGAGGGGCTTTTCCGTTCGAGCCGTCATCTCCGTCATTCTTTGTAATCGTCGTCTCTGTCGTTCCCTTTCCCTGGTACCCCTCTTCCCCTGGGCTCCTCCCCGCTCCCCTCGCCCTTTCCCAGGGCCTCCTCCTCAAGCGCGCTAGCCAAACCGACCTTCAGCAACGTCGTAATTGATTCGAAGGGAAGCCCCTTCCCTTTAATCTCTCCCCCGCCGGGAGGGGGAGGGAGGGTCTTTCCCAGGGCCTCCTCCTCAAGCGCGCCAGCCAAACCGACCTTGAGCAACGTCGCAATTGAGTCGAAGGGAAGCCCCTTCCCTTTCCCTTCCCCGACGGGGGGGGGAGGGGGGGTCCCGGGGGGGGTCCCGGGGGAGTCCCGGGGAAGTCCCGGGTCAGATACGACGCCCCCCCCGAAAGTACTCCACGTAAGGATTCTTTCTTGTTTCAGGCCGCGCCCGAGCCGCCCGAGCCGCCCCCGAGCCGCGCCCGAGGAGGAGAGCGCCTCAGAGAGCCCCCCTCTGTTCCCCCTGTCCACACGGAGGGGAGCCCCCCCTTTACTCCCCCTGTCCTTTCTGTCCACAGGAAGAGAGCGCCCCGCGCCCCGCGCCTTTCCCCCCTCTCCCCCGTCCCCCCTCTGTTCCCCCTGTCCACAGCCCCCTCTGTTCCCCCTGTCCACACCCTTTCCTCCCCCTGTCCTTCCTTTCCACAGGAAGAGAGCGCCCCGCGCCCCGCGCCTTTCCCCCCTCTACCATCCCACAGCCCGTGCCTCTTGCTGCGCATTGCGAACAGGGTCGGCGGCACCGGCCGTGAGCACGCGCGCGCGGGGCACACGCGGGCCTTTTCTTTTTTTTTTTTGTTTTTTTTTTGTTTTCTCTCTCTCTCTCTCTCTCTCTCTCTCTCCGAACCACAATAGCTGCAGACGGCCAACTCTGCGTCTGCATGTGCGATTGCATGTGCAACGACGGCGGCAGGGAGCGCATAGTAACGACTCCCCCCGCGGCGGCCTGGCCGCAGCGCCGGCCAAGACCGACGTCTTACCATCGGGGCTCTTCGTCCCCGACGGCGTCGGATTACAGCGACTGCGGGCGCGAGGCTCTCACAGCCGCCAGCGGCCCGCCGGTCAAGTGGCGTTAATCATCCGGCCATTGGCCGACGATGCCATGTATTGATGAGGGGCGAAGCTCCCACAGCCTCAAGCCACCCCATATGCGATTTGCAGCGCACTATATAGCCATTGGTCGAAAGCGCGCGTGTGCACTGGCACAGCGTCCAGAACGCCATTGGCGTTAGGCGTCTGTTGCTCACCAGTGCCATCCGCCGTCACGGCGCCACTGGTGACGGTCGTCATAGCGCCGGTCGGACCAAATGCCGTAGCCGCCCTTCCCGCGAGCCTTTTCCCGGTCCTTTGCTCCTGTTACGGCTGGGGGTGCCCCTCCACGCACTCCAGGCGCGGTCAATAGGGGGTCGGCTTTGCCTCCGAGTCCATGGGCGACGAGCAGCCTCGGGAATTCGCTGGGAGGACGACGACGCAGCGCCGCTGCATTCAGTCTGGCGGATGTCTGCGCATCGGCATTGGCGGACCGCGGGCGGGGAGGCAGTGCGGCTGCTCCCCTTGTCTCTAGGTCGCTTGCCGCCTTTGCCTGTTCCCGCAGCCTCTGGGTGCGGCGGGGCAGCGCCGCTCGACGCGCTGCCCGTTCCACCCTTGTCATGCGGATATGCAGCCGCTTCATGCGCCGCCACCCTAGCCGCTGGTGTAAGCGAGGGGCTATGCGGGCGCTTTCGGCCGATGGATCGCGCAGCCCGCGCGGTAGTCGCAGCGGGCTGACGAGCCCGCGCCCCTCGTGCCATTGGCGCGCGCGAGGGGCGGCGCTCTTCATCCGAGTCAGGGGGCGGCGGCGCTCCGTGCTGCGTCCACGCCTGCAACGCGTACACAGCAGCTTCGCACACGTGCAGCGCCCACTTTTCGGCTGCCGAATGCCAGGAAGCATCGATCGTACCCTGCTGACCTCGGAGTTGAGCGGCCGATTGAGATTGTAACACGTACTCCATGCACGCCTCGATGTGGGGCGCGTCCTCAGTGATGCGCGGTAGGTATTGCTTGTTATTGTAAATGTCATGGTGGGCTAACTCAACCAACGCATGGTGCGACTTCGCGATGTTGAGCTCCCGGCACAACGTCTCGCGGAATTTGTCCACTTCAGCGAGATGTATGCGCTTGGCGCTCTCGTTCGCATATTTCATATCAACCAGTGCCCACTTGAAAGTCTTCGACACATCTATCGTAGCCCTGTAGGCAAGCTTCGCCAGCCATGTTTCCCTATCGTCTTGTAGGCCTGGATCATAAGCGCAAAGCCCTGGCGGGTCGTTCCACGTTGTGCGCAACTGCTCCTCGCACGACGCGGAGGTATCCGCTCTGTGGTGCGTGGGGGAGACGTCAACCGCAGTGAAGAACGTAACCAGTTCGTAGGCTGCCTGCTTGACGCGGTACTGGTTGATTGGACTTGTCACGTCATCCCGATGTGTGCCCTGGCCCCTGCTGGGGGCGCGAGAACCCGTTCGCCTGCGCATTGCGCGGCCTCCGAACGCCATGGGCGCATCTGCGGATCGAATCCCCCGCCGACTGTTGGAGCAGGCACGCCTGCCATGGGCGCGAGATGGCGGCCGGTTGGATGGGGGCACGGGGCATGCGCGCTTCTTGGTCGTACTCTGCTCTGCCCTCATCTCCCTCGGTGCCAGCCCATTCTTCTTTGGGCTTCCAGTAGGTCTCTATTTCTTAATGTATCGACTGCCTAAGCCTATTGAGACCCTCTGGGAAGTTAGCACGATTAGGGTGACACCATCGATGCCACCCGCTGGTGGTTTCAACGCGATCAATGGCATCAGGATCTGTTGTGTCCCAGTCGAAGATGTTAAATATGCCCATATCCGAGCCATAGTCCGTTTTGTCCACTCGCCCAGACAAATATGCCCACCACTTCCATGTCGGGCAGACGGCATGTTTGCCTGCTGGCGGGCGGTTGTGGTATACCTGACGCGACATCCACCGATGGGCCAGCGCGCGCGCCTTGACCTCGCGCGCCACGTTGCCATGGGCAAGGCGCTTAATGGGCGATGCCGGGATCCAGGCGAATGCGGATGTGTCAGCGGACAGAGCTGCTGTTTTGCCCGCCACAGCGGCATAGTAGCGCGCAGGTGCGCCTTCGGAGGTATCCTTCCTCCAACCTTCGCGGTATTTTGCTTGTGTGCGATCAGAGTTCTGGACCACTGCGGCCCTCGACATGCGCCTGCCGTCGTTGCGTGCATGGCGCGTATGTGGGCGCCCTCTATCTCTGACGAACCCCGCGGCCTTCCAGTTCACCGCTGGCTTCATTCTGGAACACTGGATCATTGATGCCTCATGTATGATGCCTTCCTGGCATACAGAACATCCTATCATGCCGCACCTTGACTTGTGACCCATATGGCACACGAGACACACGTCAACCCCCCGGCCTGGAGGTTGCTGGACTTCCGCACAAAGTTCGGCGTCAATCGATTCGACATGATGTCCAGCCGCAATCTGCTGTTTTGGCTCCAAAACGTCTACTCAGCCGGTCTTCGCCTGGGTTATGACTTGGACCATGGTCATGCGTCTGTCATAGGTAACGCGCCACGACAGCTTGTTGCCCGGTGACTCAAAAATGCAAAGATCTGCGAGATATTACCTCATTGCAGGACACGTCCGCAAATATTTGGCCCGCTGGCAGGATCCAATGTGGGCGCGCCACCAAGTGTCGCGCACTCATGGTGCAAAATATTTGCCATTGAAGTTTGAAAGGTGTACGTCAAATACAGGCCGATTGGTCCGCCCTAAGAAGTCTTTGGCGCTGCTTTGCTGCCACAAATCTCGGCTTGCGCTTGCATCTCGGCTCTCCGCAGGGCCTGCGTCGCTTCTTCTGCCTCTGCCTTCGCGCTGGCAAGACCAGCCTGGGAGGTTGCCACCGCGATTTGAGCGTTGTGTTGCAATGATTTCAACTCTGTTGCCTCTCGCACGGCCGCCTCGTGCTCCTCGAGGGCTTCCGTTCTGATTCGGACCAAGGCATTGGCCTCTCCGCACGCCCCCCCCAAAAAAAAAATAGCCGCGGCAGGGTCGGGGGCCCGCCTGAGTTCAGCTTGCACGTTGGCGGCTCCTATGTGCGCATTCCTGGCCTCGTTCTCAAGCAGTTGCTGCTTGGCCTGGGCTTCATGAAGGGCCATATCGGCTTTTCTCTTTGCCTCTGCAGCGTTCTGTTCCAGGCGGCGTCTCTCGGCGATGGACATGGCTGCGATCCGGTCCGCCTCGGTGACAGATCGTTTCCGCGCCAGGGTTGCTCCCCGGAGCTTCGCGCGAACCTGCTCTTCAAGTTTCAAGTTTCGTCCCCCGGCCCTGCGCCCCGCGGAGGGCTTGCCGGGCCTGTTCGCGATAGCCTGTTCTGCCTTACTTTGCTCCGCGGCCTCTTTGTCTGCCTTGAGCGCAGCCTCATGGAGGGCATCTTTCTATTCGTTTTCCCTTCTAAGGATTGCATTGAGATTTTGTTCGGCTTGTTGCGCAATATGCTCATCCTGCATTCTCTGCCGAGCTTCCATGTCTGCCATCATTGTGCGCATGGCTGTTATTTCGGAAATGCGCTCCTGCTCTAGCTGGTTTTGCCTCATTTCCTGCTGTAGCTCCCACTGGCGGTGCTCGTACGCAAATCAGCTGCGTTGCTTTGGTGGTAGACATTCCTGGCAAAGATATCCCAAGTTACACAATGGGCACTGGACAGAACATCCCCGACATACAAGCTTCTGGCATAGCCGATCACCAGCCGTTCTGCCCGGGCACCGACTTCGGGGGCCGGGCTCGCATGTCGGCCCGCGGTTCGCGCGTGATTCCCTTATCGTACATTGTGACGTTGACGATCTGGATAGAGAGGATCCGCGATGGGACCCCCGTGAATTGCGACTGCGACCGCCCTTTCCCGACCTTGACCTCTGGGATACTGAGCCCGGTGACTCGAATAGTTGCCTTCCGCGGGGTCTAAGATCTGGGACTGGGTCGGGGTCTTCCTGACCACCCTGGCCCCCAGGCTCGGTCATTGGGCGCGTTTCACACGGGGATTGTTTTATGTCCACTGGGTCATCCCTTGGCGTTTTCCCATGTCGAGTCTCGATCCAGACCCCCCCGACGAGGCCGCCAGGTCCTTCTGGCGTTCAACACTGCGTCGGGGGCTTAGGTTCTTCTCCTTTCTCCGGACATAGTCCGCGCCTCGCTTTTTCGGGGTTCGGTCAGGGGTCGACATGTCACTGCTCTCCGACGAGCTCGATATGGACATGGCCTTCTCCGGTCTGGCGCAGGGCTCGGTCTCGTCTTCTTCGCCAGATGAGCTGGAGTTCACGACGTAGGCCTGTTCGACATCGCTGGACAATGGGTTGTGCGGGCAGGGCTTGCCCCCGTACGGTTCATCGTCCTCATCTGGGTCGTCTTCTGGAACAGGAGTATCTTGTCGCCCTCGGTTTACTCGGGCTCCGTCGTTTCCCATTGCCTCGCCCGCCGGGAACGCATTCCGCATGGTAGCGAAGGGGCCATTCATCATCGGCTTCGCGATTGCCTTGTCGTCCTCTTCTGCGGGTGACAATGATCTGTCAGGTGAGTTGATATTCTGCAGCATTGTCGCTTTTGTTTCTCGGATGCGTGGTGAGGTCGACTGCGTTGGTCCGTCGACTCGTTCCTTGTACATTCCCACTTCTTTGGGGTTGGTTCCACATCCCTTGGTTATTTTCCTCATTAACGGAGGTGCTCGAAATCGCCCCAACTTTATCGACATAGCCGTTCGTCCATAACCCAGAGCTTTCGGCTGATAGCCCATCTTTACCCAACTTAGGCCCAACCGGGCCCAAATCGTCAAGCAACGTAGTCCTCAGTGTTGGGGTCCATGCTAGCGGGTCCATGGACATCGCGGGCTGTTAAAGGAATGTGATATCCCGTTAAGCGTAGGGTAAGGAAACTATAATGATGTGAGCACGCGCGCGCGGGGCACGCGCGGGCCTTTTTCTCTGTCTCCGAACCACAATAGCTGCAGACGGCCAACTTGGTGCCTGCATGTGCGATTGCATGTACAACGACGGCGCCAGGGAACGTATAGTAACGACTCCTCCTCCTCCTCCTCCTCCTCCTCCTCCTCTTGAGCCGCCGCCGTTCCATCTCGTGTCCCTCCTCCGGCTCCTTCGCCTACCTCCTATTTTCCTACGAGCCACCCTCCCCTCCTGCGTCCACCTCTCCTCCTCCTTCCTCCCTTGTCTCTCCTCCTCCTCCTCCTCTCTTGTCCCCCTCTTTCTCCTCCTCCATCCTCCTCCTCCTCCATCCTCCCGCCTCCTCCATCCTCTTCCTCCTCCGCCTCCCCCTCCTCCTCCGCCTCTCTCCTACTCCTCCTCCTCACTGCCCGTCCCCTCCTCCACATCCTCCCTCCTCCTTCTCCCATCTTCCACCTCCTCCTCCTCCACCTCCTCCTCCACTTCCACCTCCTCCTCCTCCTCTTCTTCCTCCTCCTCCTCCTCCTTCTCCCCGGTCTCCCTCCTTCTTCCTGCTCCGCCCCCCGCAACTCAGGCGAGGCCGAGTCCAAACGGAGTGAGTCCATACGGAGACCAAGCACTCCGTGTGGACCTACTCCGTACGGGCTCAGCCTCCTGTCAGAAGGGGCAAAGTCCAGACGAAGTAAATCCACACGGAGACCAAGCACTCCGTACGGACTCAGCCGCCTGTCGGGAGGGGCAAAATCCAGACGCAGAAAGTCCATACGGAGACCAAGCACTCCGTACGGACATACTCCGTATGGACTTCGCCTCCGCCGACCCACCACCTCCTCTGCCCTTCCCTGCTCCCCCCGCCCTCCGCCCTGCCCGTCTCCTGCTTCTTCCTCTCTCCCTCCTCCCTCCCATGCCCCCCCCTCGCGTGAGCCTAGGCCCCGCGCTGATCAACGGTCGCGGCTCGCTATGTCAGAACGAGGGCAGCATCAGCCTAAGTAAGTGGCGCCTTGATCCCTGGCAAGGCGTGTTCGGTCTACCAGTAGTTCTTTCGCTCTCATCCTGCGTTCGCACCTCGGAGCGAAAGTTCGGTGCCTTAGCCACAGCCGCCTGGAACGGTTCGACCGCCACAAGAGCCTGGCAAACTTCTGCACTCTGCGGGATTGCATCGTTCTGATCCTAGCTGGGTTTGGGCGGGGCCTCTCAAAGTTGGCGTAGGACGTGATACACTTCTCGTCACACTCGTGCCTGTCCTGAGCGAGCGGCGGCTCTCGCAGTCGGCAGGGAGGAGAAGGGAGGAGAAGGAAGGAAAAGGGAGGATGGAGGAGTACGGAGGAGAAGGGAGCATGTCCTGGCAACGAACAAGACGTGACACCAACGACCACGACGAGGGATGGTCAAGAGACGCGGCCCGAGCACTCGCCAGTCGGACCCGAGCCGAGCCCGGGGAGGAGGGGGAGGAGGGGGAAGAGGAATTACAAGAATTACAGCCATCGAGAAGGGATTGAAATACATGGCCAAGTCTCTCTTCTCAAATCGCATCAAATGTTTTCCGTCGGATTTTTCTGATTTCTTGAAACGGTCACACACAATCGGGCACACGGCACTTTTTGTTTTGTTTCCCCTGGCGCGGGTTGTCAGAAAAGGGCCACCCACAGTCACGCACATGTGAGTATATTCCAGCTGTCCTTCCCCGCTGCTGGCGCCAGCTCCCCGAGAACGATCTCTCGCCGCAGTGAAATGTGACAACCACCGCTCGAGCCCGTGCTGCAGGTCAGACGCCCTGGACTCCAGACCCCACGGACTAAAGAGGCCCTGGGACACACACATAAATGAACACAAATAACAGGATCCCTAATATTTTCCCATATGTTCTGGGTTTGTGTCTTCCCCCTCACTTGCCATAGTTTCCCCTATTTTCGGGGAAATCGACGATTAGTTGTGTCTGTGTGTTTTTGTCCCCTCCTGACGGACGTCCTTCGCTTCGCTGGCCTGCCGCCGCACGGCCGCGCGCCGCGCGGCTGCCCGCGCGACCTCCTCCCCGCGCCTCGTCCTCGCCCCGCTCCTCCTCTGGTCTCCTCGTGCCTCGTCCTCGCCCCGCTCCTCCTCGCCCCGCTCCCCGCGCCTCGTCCTCCCCGCGCCTCGTCCTCGTCCTCGCGCCGCGCCCCCGCTCCCTCTCCCTCCGCCGTCTCATCGTCATCGTCTTCCTGCGTTTCTTCCTCCCCCTCGCCCTGTGCACACACACGTCGGTCGGAAGAAGTAGGTAGACGCATGAAGCAGGAATGCGGATCTAGTGGATTGGGTCCAGGCCCCCCAGGGAGTAACAGAACACAGCAACAGCGTGCCGATTATTGAAGTAGGAAGGCGCGTGAAGTAGAATGGGATCAGGGAATCCACAAATACCGACTTTCAACGACCAGCGTGTACATCCATCCATGCCTCCCCGCCCCCCCACCCGCACAACAATCCTCTTCGTCCCCCTCCTCTCAGGGAGTGCGCTCCACTGCCTCTGCCGCCTCCTGCTTCTATTCCTCCTCCTTCTCCTCGCCCTCGACCTCCCTCTCCACATGTTACTCATCCCCGTCCTCCGTTTCCTCCACCCCTTTCGCTTCATACATGGCATGCCTCTCCTCCCCCTGGTATTCCTCTTCATCGTCATCTCCATCCTCTCCATCATACTCAACATCATCAACAACATCATCACCACCACCACGACCACCATCATCATCATCATCATCATCATCATCATCATCATCATCATCATCATCATCATCAGCATCATCATCGTCATCACCATCAGCATCAACATCACCGCCACCAGCATCAAACCCAACGTCAGTTGCATCATCATCATCATCATCATCATCGTCATCATCGACATCATCGACATCAGCGTCGCCATCCACACCCCCAACGGTACCAAATCAACCATCGTGATAATCGACATCAGTCGTACAGCATCACCATCAACAACATAACCATCAACGCCATCCTCACCAACGTCGTCGTCGTCATCGTCATCATCATCCCCATCACCATCACCACAATCAGCAATCGCCATTATCACGATCAAGCATCCTCATCATCATCGTCATCATCATCAACAACATCATCAGCATCATCATCAGGATCACCATCATCATCACCATCAACGTCAGCATCATCGTCATCGTCACCACCACCACCATCATCATCATCAACACCGTCACCATCACCACAATCATCATCGCCGTCGCCGTCGCCGTCATCGTCGTTGCCGTCATTGACATCGGTATCGATATCATCAGCATCAGCGCATGTATCATCATCATCATCATCATCAGCATCATCAGCATCATCAGCATCACCATCATCGTCATCAGCAGTAGCAGCAGCTGCTGCAACAGTATCATCGTCATCATCATGAACAGCAGCAGCATCGTCATCAGCATGATCGTCATGCTCATCATCATCAGTATCAGCATCAGCATCAGCATCAGCATCAGCATCATCAGTATCAGCATCAGCATCAGCATCAGCATCAGCATCATCATCAGCATCATCATCATCAGCATTACCACCAGCATCAACATCGCCAACATCATCACCAACATCATCGTCGTCGTCTTCATCATCCCCATTGTTCCCCACATGCTTCGTGGGGTTCTGGTTTTCTTCCTTGCCGCGCCGCACCCGCGACACTCCCACACACACACACCTCACTCTTCCTCTCCTCCTCACAGCACTGCTCAGCACATCTCAGCCCAGCTCAGCTCAGCTCAGCTCAGCACGGCACAGCTCAGCACAGCATAGCTCAGCTCATCTCAGCACAGCACAGCGCAGCACAGCATAGCTCAGCCCAGCTCAACACAGCACAGCTCAGCTTAGGGGGTGCGCAGGGGGTGGTCCCTCACCGCGGCCGCACGCAGGAATGCGGGGTGCGGCAGGCGTGGCAATGTCTCCATAACAGAGGCGGTGCGCGGGGGGTGCGGTCTCTATGCGTTGTAGGCGCGCAGGGCACGGCAGGCGCGGCACTCTCTCGACACCAGGAGGGTGCGCAGAGGGTGCGGTCTCTATGCGTTGCAGGCGCGCAGGGCACGGCAGGCATGGGAATTCTCGACACCAGAGGGATGCACATGGGGTGCGGTCTCTGTGCGTTGCAGGCGCGCAGGGCACGGCAGGCGCAGCACTTTCTCGACACCGGGATGGTGCGCAGAGGGTGCGGTCTCTATGCGCTGCAGGCGCGCAGGGCGCGGCAGGCGTGGGAATTCTCGACGCCAGGGGGGGTGCGCAGGGGGTGCGGTCTCTGTGCGTTGCAGGCGAGCAAGGCACGGCAGCCGCGGCACTTTCTCGACACCAGGAGGGTGCGCAGGGGGTGCGGTCTATGCGCGGCAGGCGCGCAGGGCGCGGCAGGCGTGGCACTTTCTCGACACCAGGCGGGTGCGCAGAGGGTGTGGTCTCTATGCTTTGCAGACGCGCAGGGCACGGCAGGCGCGGCATTTTCCTCTGCACCAGGAGGGTGCGCAGGGGGTGCGGTCTCTATGCGCTGCAGGCGCGCAGGGCACGGCAGGCGCGGGAATTCTCGACACCAGAGGGGGTGCACATGGGGTGCGGTCTTTATGCGTTGCAGGCGCGCAGGGCACGGCAGGCGCGGCACTTTCTCGACACCAGGAGGGTGCGCAGGGGGTGCGGTCTCTATGCGTTGCAGTTGCGCCGGGCACGGCAAGCGTGGGAATTCTCGACACCCGAGGGGGTGCACATCGGGTGCGGTCTCTATGAGTTGCAGGCGCGCAGGGCACGGCAGGCGTAACATTTTCTCGACACCAGAGGGGGTGCACAGGGGGTGCAGTCTCTATGCGTTGCAGGCGCGGGCACGGCAGGCGCGGCATTTTCTCGACACCAGGACGGTGCGCAGGGGGTGCGGTCTCTATGCGTTGCAGGCGCGCAGGGCGCGGCAGGCGTTTTCTCGACACCAGGAAGGTGCAAGGGGGTGCGGTCTCTATGCGTTGCAGGCGCACGGGCGCGGCAGGCGTGGGAATTCTCGACACCAGGGGGGTGCACAGGGGGTGCGGTCTCTATGCGTTGCAGGCGCGCAGGGCACGGCAGGCGCGGCATTTTCTCGACACCAGGAGGGTGCGCAGGGGGTGCGGTCTCTATGCATTGCAGGCGCGCAGGGCGCGGCAGGCGTGGGAATTCTCGACACCAGAGGGGGTGAACAGGGGGTGCGGTCTCTATGCGTTGCATGCGCGCAGGGTACGGCAGGCGTGGCACTTTCTCGACACCAGGAGGGTGCGCAGGGGGTGCGGTCTCTATGCGTTGCAGGCGCGCAGGGCGCGGCAAGCGTGGGAATTCTCGACACCAGAGGGGGTGCACATCGGGTGCGGTCTCTATGCGTTGCAGGCGCGCAGGGCACGGCGGGCGCGGCACTTTCTCGACACCAGAGGGGGTGTACAGGGGGTGCGGTCTCTATGCGTTGCAGGCGCGGGCACGGCAGGCGCGGCATTTTCTCGACACCAGGAGGGTGCGCAGGGGGTGCGGTCTCTATGCGTTGCAGGCGCGCAGGCACGGCAGGCGTGGGGGAGGGTGCACATCGGGTGCGGTCTCTATGTGTTGCAGGCGCGCAGGGCACGGCAGGCGCGGCACTTTCTCGACACCAGGAGGGTGCGCAGGGGGTGCGGTCTCTATGCGTTGCAGGCGCGCAGGGCGCGGCAGGCGTGGCACTTTCTCGACACCAGAGGGGGTGCACAGGGGGTGCGGCCTCTATGCGTTGCAGGCGCGCAGGGCACGGCAGGCGCGGCATTTTCTCGACACCAGGAGGGTGCGCAGGGGGTGCGGTCTCTATGCGTTGCAGGCGCGCAGGGCGCGGCAGGCGTGGGAATTCTGGACACCAGAAGGGGTGAACAGGGGGTGCGGTCTCTATGCGTTGCAGGCGCGCAGGGCACGGCAGGCGCTGCATTTTCTCGACACCAGGAGGGTGCGCAGGGGGTGCGGTCTCTATGCGTTGCAGGTGCGCAAGGCATGGCAGGCGTGGGAATTCTGGACACCAGAAGGGGGTGAACAGGGGGTGCGGTCTCTATGCGTTGCAGGCGTGCAGGGCGCGGCAGGCGTGGCAAAGTCTCGATAACAGAGGGGGGTGCGCGTGGGGTGCGGTCTCTATCCGTTGCAAGCTCGCACGGCGCACCAGGCGTGTCATTTTCTCGACATCAAAGGGGGCGCGCAGGGAACGGCCACCAACATCATTCTCACATGCTTCTTTTCAGCTATCATCACTCCAGCCATAATATAAGTATGTGGGGTTCCTCTGTAGCGTAATTGAAGATGTTATTGAGATTCGCATCATTTCGGCTTCCCGACGCTCCAAGATAGCCGAAGAGGCTCCCGAGATCGCCCAAAGACGGCCCAAGAGGTTCCCAAGACGGCCACAAGGCAGCCCGAGAGGGACCCAAGCAGCCCAAGAGGCCTCCAAGACGGTCCAAGATAGCCCCCAGACGGCTCTAAGGAGGGTCCCAGACAGGGAATCCGAACGGACTTTTCAGGCCTTCGGTCTCAAAAAACCCTTGGGAGACTCCAAGAAACGCCCTGGAGGCCCCCAAGACGCCGTCAAAGCCCCCGAAAGGCTCCCAAGATGCATGTCACAGGTGCACGAGAAACAGATCCCACGGGCCATGCTGGTGCTTTTTCCCCATGTGCTGGTCTCGCGGGAAAAGCTGCAGGATTCCATGTTCCCTTGGCTCATCGTCAAGCTTCGAGCCTCCATTACAATACGTTTCAGCGCCGTCTTCGGCCCCTGGGCTAACGCCACATACTTGAACCTGTGCCTGCTCATACCGTCTGCGGAGCTGTTCCGTGGCCGCGGCTAGAACCTAAGCGCACGCGAAGCGCGCGCGTGGTTCTAGTGTGTATATATATAAATGAGAGAGCGTGATCCACCGCCGCTTTACCGTGGAAAGTTGCCAGCCTTTTCCTCCGGAACCCGGGGGTCGCCCCTCCTTCCCCTCCGAAAATCCCCCCCCCCCCCCTCCTGCTGCCCCCCCCCTCCTCCCCCCCCCCCCCCTTCCCCCGGCAACCCCCCCCCCTCCCCTAACCCCCTCCCCTCTCCCCTTCGAAAACCGGGGGGGGTCACTACCGGTTCGGAACCCCCCCCCCCCTCCAGATCTGGAAAACCGGGGGGGGGTCACTACCGGTTCGAACCCCCCCTCCCCCCTCGAAAACCGGAGGAGGGTCACTACCGGTTCGACCCCCCTCCCCCCACGCACCGCCAGCAAACGACTCCCGGTCCCTACCACCGTCCACATCACATCCCACTGTTGTTCCCAGCACCACTGTCCTCACCACCACTGTCCCCACTGGTTCCACCACCGTCCCTAGTGTCCCCACCAGTGCCCCCACCACTGTCGCACTGTCCCCACTGTTCCCACCGCTGTTCCCACCACGGTTCCACTCTCCCCACTGTCTCTACGGACCCAACCACTGCCCGACTATCCCCACTGTCCCCGTTGTCCCGCTGACTCCTCCGCTGTCCCACTGAGCTGTCCCACCGTTCCCACCACTGTCCCCACTGTCCCCACCACTGTCCCCACTGTACCTCTGTCCCATTGTCCCACCGCCGTCCTCGCCACCGCCTTCACCACTGTCCCCACCACCATTGTACCCTCCACTATCCCACTGTTTCCACCTCATTCCCACTGTCCCCACACGACTGTCCCCACCACCGCCGTCCCCACCACTGTCCACTGTCCCCCCCATTTCCACCATTGTCCCCACCACTGTCCCCACCACTACCGTCCCCACCACTGTCCCACTGTCCCACTGTCCCCACCACTGTCCCGCTGTCCCCTCACCACTGTCCCCACCAACACCGTCCCCACCACTGTCCGCACCCCCACTCGGTTTTCGAGGGGGGGGGGGGGTTCGAACCGGTAGTGACCCCCCCCCCCTTTTCATGATGAACTGGGGGGGGAGGGGTTCGAACCGGTAGTGACCCCCCCCGGTTTTCCGGAGGGGGGGGGGGGGGGGGGGAGGGGTTCGAACCGGTAGTGACCCCCCCGTTTTCCGCCAGCAGCGGTAGAACACGCTCTTTCACACACACACACACACATATATATATATATATATATATATATATATATATATATATCCAGCGGACCCCTTATGTGGCCATCAAGCTCCGCGGCTTAGGCTTGCTGCTCCCTGCTCCAGTTCCAGTTTCCAGTCTCCGATGTTACATTCGGTGTTCTGCTTCTTAGTGTGAACTGCTGAAATCCGAGCGAGGGGGAAGCCGAAAAATGCCCTGGTTACCTTCAGCTAGGGGTATTCTAAACATTTCTGGGGGGTCTGGGACTCGTAAGAATGCGTGAGATTCGCACCCCCGAAGCCATAATCCCTAGCACATTACGCAACATTCGCGTCTCCGGGGCCATACGCCTTTGCAAATTACACCATGTTCGCGCTCCCGAGACTACAACCCTTTGTAAGAAGTGTGCGAGATTCGCGTCTCCGAGGCAATACTCTCTCATACATTACGCTATGTTTGCGTCCCCGAAGCCACACTCCGCCATAGAAGGCCCCCAAGACGGTACAAGAGGTCTCCAAGACGGCCCAAGAGTGCTCCGACGGCCCAGGCGGCCCGCAAGAGCGCTCCAAGAGCACCCTGAAGAGGGGCCAAGAGGCCAACATCTGCAGGTTTTTGATTGATTTGGCACGCTCATATCTCCAGCGGCCCCCGTTCGGAGTTCCGACGCTGCTTCACGACGGCGCCCAGGCCTCTCACAACATAGCCCTTGCATACCCCATTCTCTTTCTCTCTCTCTCTCTCTATATATAATGATGTCGCTTGTCCACGCCAACAGATACACACATACAACCATCGAGAGAATTTCGCTCACGCGCTGCCTTGGAACCTCGCGCATAACACAGGATATGAGCCTCGGGGGCTTCGTACCGTATCAGGGCCAATCCTGGAGCGCTCTTGGGGGCCTCCTAGGTCGTGCTGGAATCCTGGGGGGGCCGGCCCGCGACGCGAAATCACTGGAACATCCGGGCGTATTGTATGTCTTCCGTGTGCGCGCCTTCTCGGTCTTCCATGCGTCCAGGACTGCTCAGATGCTCGCACTGCCACTCCGAGACAACGGGCTCACAAGACGCGGAATCCAACCTGAGAGTCTGAGCGCTACCCCAGAAGATGGCACGCGAGACGGCCAGCAGGCGCCAAGAGGCCTCCATAGACATTCAAGAGACCGCCAAGAGGCCTTCAATATTATCCACGAGCGAATTAAACGCTGGGGATCAAAGGATGGAACAATCGACATTGGGCATGCAAACTCATCATGTTACCAATTTGTTCATGCATACGTCAAGCAACTGTTCTGAACAAGCATGCCTGAACACGAATTTGTTGCTGTGTAGTTAAGACTGCGATAGTTCACACAGTGGCTTGCAATGCATCGATTTTTGCCAAGATGTTGAAACCCCATGTGTTGAGAGATTGATCTAATCCCCTTTAACCGCATTCCAACCCACCCTGGCGTAATATCTAATCGACGTCCAACAACTACCGAACGCACCTGGTAACACAAACACACACCGATTAGCGAAATGTACGAGGGGCTGCACGGGTGCACTGTGAATGCTAATGCCCAATGAACCGATGCAACATTTATTGATTGCCTTGTCTGGGTGGGCACTCGCTCACCGCCCAGTGTTATCATTCGGGTGGCCAAGATGCTGAACATCACACCTGCCATCATTTAGAAGTCATATGCTGTCTAGCAAGTGTGTCCAAACTCATGGAACCCTATACTTTGAACAGCTCGATCGAACATGCTGGATTCCAACTGGGTTTTGGATAATCTAATCACCATGTGCGTGAAGGGGTGCCATTTTTTTATCTGGATATGTCACACGCGAAACTTCAGTTCACATATTCTCAGCGACACTATCAACAACCTCTGAGCTCTACTGCTCTCGCACATAACTATGTAGTTTACACGAAGTGAATGCACGCGTGCGGATGTGTATGCGTGATATTGATGCGGAGTTTCCTTACACACGTCACGGCACGTCAATCGGATGGCACCCAACTATGGCAGCAACCATGCTGTCATCAACACATGCGCTGGGCTGCTCGTCTGTACAATCTACTGTTGGCGTAACTCACCAGCATACTTGTTTAAAGACCTTGGGAAACACAGAAAGGCAAAGCACCATCAGTTCACCTCTTCGAGGAACATCACTGCAGCAGGAGCCTGCCCAAGCGTTAGTAATTAACGCGTCATCTAGGACCGAAGCGAGCTTCGAACAAATATGCATGTAGCCAGTGCATCCGAATCAACGCTGCAGAAGTGTTGTACACGTAGGCTGTCGAAGCCATGCACATCGAAACCAAACATCTGAGACATCGTCGACCGCACAGCCCCCACGCTGACCTCTGCTGACTGAGTCCGCGGGTGACCGCGGAAGGAAGGCCAGGGATGCCCCGCAGGGGAAAAAACACTACACATATTTACTCCTGCCCTGACCTCCTCCGCTGGCCCTGGCACCCCCAAGGTCCCACTGTTCTGGTCGGCGCCAGCCTTCCTGTCAAACGGTGCTCCTTCTAGCTCTGGGCCAGGTCGCTCCCCCTCATGCACTCCTCTCCATGAGATGCCTTCTGCGGGGCACTCGCTTCCCCTTGAAGATGAGCAAAAGATGAGCCAGCAAGAGCTGCCGAAGACTCTGGCTGCTCGCGCTACCGCTTGAGAAGTGATGGGTGTGCCAGCCCTTCCTTAGATAACCCCAACGCCCCAAAGATACTTGGCACTCTGTTCGCCGTCTCCAGGGCGGCAAGCAAAAAAAACGGTCGGCCCCTAAATCCCTGCCAGGGAACAAAGAGACGCTGAGAATCAACCGGCCAGCAGAATGCAAGTGCAGGTCGCTGGCAGTCGCGCTATTCCAGGCATGCGCACCCAACTTAAATTCCTCCTGAAACGTACAACCAATCAGACGATACTGCGAGACAACTTCTAGGTGTAGGATGGCCCCCCATGTGTGACGATGAAGGCAATGGTTCCTGACTGAATTTGGCCAGATCAAGAGAACATGTAGTGCCTGCCCGCAAACGCTTTCGGCGGGAATGAGCACGCACAAACATTTGCACACACACGCGCACACACACACACGCACACACTTTAGGCGGAAGCGGCTTTGCGCCTGACGACGAGGCAGAATCAATCACAATACTAATCCCGGGGTCGCTGCCAGGCCCTCAATAATCGCTTAAAACGCAAACACGCAATCACACACACGCACACACGCGCCCGTACACACACACGCACACGTACACACGCACGTGCACACACACAGACACACACACAACACACACAACACACACAACACACACAACACACACAACGCTTAACACCACACACCACACACCACACACCACACACACACCACACACCACACACAACACACAACACACAACACACACAACACACAACACACACAACACACACAACACACACAACACACACCACACACAACATACACATAACACACCACACACACCACACACCACACACAACACACACAACACACAACACACACAACACACACACAACACACACAACACACAACACACAACACACACAACACACACAACACACAACACACACAACACACACAACACACACAAACACACACAACACACAACACACACACAACAACACACAAACACACACACACACACAACACACTCAACACAACAACACACAACACACACACACAACACACAAACACACAACACACAACACACACAACACACACACAACACACAACACTCAACACACACACAACACACACAACACTCACACCAACACACACACACACACACCACAACACAACACACACACAAACAAACAACACACAACCCACAACAGACACAAACACACACAACACACACAACACACACAACAACAACACAAACACAACACACAACACCACCACAACACACCACACACACAACACAAACACACAACAACACACACAGCACCACACAACACACACAAACACACTACCACACAACACACAACACACACAACACACCACAACAACACAACACACACAACACACAACACACTCACAACACACACAGCGCACACACAACACACACAACACACACACACCACACACAACACACCACACTACACACAACACACAACAGACAAACACACATCTCAACACCACACAACACACACAACACACACACCACACACAACAGACACACAATCACACACAACACAACAACACACACATCACACACACAACGCACACCACACCACACACCAACACATTCACCACACAACACACACACCACACACCACACACACACAACACACACAAAACACACACAACACACACAACACACACAGAACAAACACACACACACACAACACACACCACACACACACACCACACACAACACACACAATACACACAACACAAAACACACACAACATACACACAACACACACAACACACACAACACACAACACACAACACCCAACACACACAACACACAACACACACCACACACACACACCACACGCACAACACACACAACACACAACACACACAACACACACAACACACACACAACACACACAACACACAACACACACAACACACACAACACACACAACACACAACACACACAACACACACAACACAAACAACACGCACAACACGCACAACACACACAACACACACAACACACGCAACACGCACAACACACACAACACACACCACACACAACACACCCAACACACGCAACACCTACACACCACCTACACAACACACAACACACACAACACACACAACACACAGCACACACAACACACACACACCACACACAACACGCACAACACACACAACACACACAACACACAACACACACAACACACACAACACACACAACACACACAACACAAACAACACGCACAACACGCACAACACACACAACACACACAACACACGCAACACGCACAACACACACAACACACACCACACACAACACACCCAACACACGCAACACCTACACACCACCTACACAACACACAACACACACACAACACACACAACACACACACAACACACAACACACACAACACACACACCACACACAACACGCACAACACGCACAACACGCACACTACACACACCACACACAACACACACAACACACAACACACACACACACCACACACACACCACAACACACACAAACACACACAACACACACAACACACAACACACAACACACACACACAACACAACAAACACAACACACACAACACACACAACACACACAACACACACACACACACACACACACACACACAAACACACACAACACACACACACACACACACACACACACACACCAACACACCACACACACAACACACACAACACACACACACAACACGCACAACGCACACAACACACACAACACACACAACACACACAACACACACAACACACACAACACACACAATACACACAACACACACAACATACACACACAACACACACAACACACACAACACACACAACACACACACATCACACACAACCCACACAGCACACACAACACACACCACACACACCACACACACCACACACACCACACACACACCACACACACCACACACACACACCACACACACCACACACACCACACACACCACACACACACACGCACGAACGCATACAACACCCACGCATACACCCACGCACACACCCACACACCCATACTCACACCCACAACGCACAAAACACACAACACACAAGCCACACAGCACACACAACACACAGAGATAATCACAGACACAGACACGCAGACGGAAACAGACACAGACACGGACACAGACGCCGACATCGACACAGACATTGACACAGACACCCCTCTCCCACCCACACCCCCCAACCCCACCCCGACCCGCACACCCACACCCACACCCACACCCACACCTACACCCACACCGCCGCCCCCACCTCCACCCCCACCCCCACCCGCACCCCCATCCCGAGTCCCCCCCGCCCCGCTCCCGCCCCCCCCCCCCCCCCCCCACCGCCCGCCCCTCCCGCCCCGCCCCCCCCCCTCCCCCCCCCCACACGCTCCCCCAACCCCACCCCGCCCCACCCCCCACACAAGCACAAACACAAGTACACACACCCACACATAAAAACGCAATCACAATCACAAACAACACGCGCACAGACACATACACACAGACACACACACAAAGACACACGCACACACACACACACACACGGATACACGCAAACACACACAGACACACACACAGACGAACACACAGACGCACACACAGACACACACACAGACACACACAGACACACAAATACACGCAAACACGCAGACACACGGACACACACACAGACACATACAGACACGCACACACGCATACACATGCACAACGCACGCGCACAAGCGAACGCACACACGCACACACACTCGTCGGCGGCTGGGAAGAGGTTACTGCTCCGGCGATGTGACATTAATGGGGCACACGAAATGCAAATTGGGCCGCGGTGCGCGCGAGAACGAGAGATAGCCTGGCGCGGGCGGGGTAGATTGGAAACCAGGCCCACTCAGAGCAAGTCCCAACGGCGGCAAGGTGGGCACCGGCATGGGCAGCCAGCGGCGGCGCCGGGGCAACAGCTGGGGGGGAGGCAGCCCGAAGGCAGCCGGGCGCAGGCCCAGGGGGGGGGGGACACGTTGAACTGCGAGGCGGCTGAGCACTGAGATCTTCTGAACTTCCAAGCAGAACAGCCAACGATGACCACTCCAGATGGGGGGAGCACGCGTCGGACAGCCAGGCGGCTGAGCACTGAGATCTTCTGACCTCCCAAGCGACTGAACTACCGACAATGACCACTCCAAATGGGGGCGCCGTGAGGAGCTGGTAAGGGCCCAACTGACGGGGCAGCGAGGACGCCGAGATCTACTGACCTGCGAGGCGCAGGAAGGCAGGCGGCCCGGGTACCCGAGGTGAGGGACCGGGGGGGGGGGAGCAGCGAGCGAGCAGGCCCACTGGCATAGCTGCCAAGAGGACCGCGTGCTGGCCTGAAAACCAGGCAAAGGGAGGGGGGCCGGCAGGCCTGGGTGGGGGTCAGCAGGCCAACCCACTGGCGTAAAAGTGCAGCCGCACGAGAATCAGGGCGGCGACGAGGCCAGAAGGTGGAGGCTGCTGGAGTGGGTCGTGGTGCCGCTGGGGTTGGTGTTTGTGCTGCTGGAGTCGCACTGGTTCTGCTGGAGTGGGTCGCTGGTTGGTCGTGGTGCTGCTGGAGTTGGTGGCAATGCCGTTGGTATCGGTCAGGTGTTGCTGGAGTCGCTCGTGGTGCAGCTGAGGCTGGTGTTGATGATGCTGGAGTCGCACTAGTACTGCTGGAGTGGATCGCTAATTGGTCATGGTGCTGGGGTAGGTGTTGATGCAGCTGGAGCCGCACTAGTGCTGCTGGAATGGGTCGCTGGTTGGTCGTGATGCCGCTGGAGCTGGTGGTGCTGCTGTCGGTGTCGGTCAGCGCACACGCGCACACAAAAACGGACACGCACACACAGACACACACACAGCCACACACAGACACAAACCCATGCCTAAACCCAAACACACACAAACAAACAAACACAGAAACACATAATCACAGACACACACACATACACAAGCACACAAACACAGACGCAAAACACATCACAATCACAATAAAACGCACACACACAACAACAACCACAACCGTAACCACAAATACACACAAACACAAACACAGTCACAAACACAGCCTTACTCCCAACCGCCAACACACACAAACACAAACACATACACACATAGACTCAGACACATACACAAACACATACGCAAACCAATACACAATACCAAACACAAGCACAACCACAACCACACACCACCACAACCACAAACGCGAACACAAACAAAAACACAAACACAACCACACACACGCACGCCTTTTCATCTGTCGCGCCGATGGGTTGCAATCGGCGGTTCAGAAGACGAACAAGCGGGAGTGTTCATCATAACTTCAATGACTTGTGTGGGAGCGGGGCCGCACCAGATACCCCCGAGAAATCGATTTTAGTCGACCGCTAATCAAGGACGATACGGCGAATACAGCTGAAATCGGCCTTGCGTTCCGACAATCATCCTGCATGTGTATACACATCTACATGTCTTTGTGCATTCTCCCTTTCTCTGTCCCTCGTGCCCGCCCCCCCTCTCTAACACGGTCGGAAGGGACAACGATCGGATTGGACAACCGAGCAATCCTCTCTGCAAAATTCAAACACCTGGACGGCAACATACATCCCAAACCACCTACGATATCCCCATCGTGCGACCAATGTCGCGCCAGTGTCGGAGAGTCGGAGAGAGAGAGAGAGAGAGAGAGCGAGAAACAGGAGGAACTCATAAGACAAGTGGGGGAAAGACGACGGGGACGACGGGGAGGAGAAAGAGGACTGACGAGGAGACTAGCGGGGAGGGCAGGGGGAGGAACGGCGACGACGAGGCGCAGCAAGGAGGAAGCACCGCACGCTCCCCGCGTGCTGGCCGGGGCCTTTGCCACCGCTCATTGTCCGCGGCATCCCAGCGCGGCAAGTTGTCCTCGAAACCGAGCAGGAAGGGAAAAATAGGACTTCGAAATTGAGCCTGCCTGACTCTGAGGGATAGCGAGCATCAACCAGTTCTGGCACAAATCGGTCTCTCTCTGTCTCTCTCACTCTCTCTTTCTTCTTCCAAAACACTCCCAATGGGATCAAGCACGCCGAAAAGAAACTTCGCGTGGACAATAGAACACATCATGCCTGTCGCTTCCTTCTGAAGCGATCGGAACATTAACAGTGACGGCGTAAAGACAGCACTGCCAACTCGAGCTAACCAAGGTGCCCACAATCTCCTCGACAATAATGGCTCCAAATTTCTGACCTCAGACAATGTGCAAACAATAACCAACACGACTAAACATCTCAATCACTCTGTTCCAGGTCGTCTTGAGATATGAGCCAGCTGCTTATCCTCGTCGACGTCCTCCTCCTCATCCTCCTCCTCCTCCTTCTCTTCGTGCTCCTCAGGATTTGTGCTGCTACCCCAAACATCGATACAAAGGATGGTCGCGTTTGAACCCTCATGCTGATACTCTACTGAAACACACACGCACACGCACAAGGACACAAACACACAACACATACACAACAACACACATACAACAAACACACACAACAACCAGACAGTACGAACACACACACACACTTACACACGATCACTTACACACACACTCACTTACACACCACACAACACCACAACACACCACACCACACCACACCACACTACAGCGCACCGCACCACACCACACCACACTACACAGCACACAACACCACACCACGCAACACCACACCACACAACAACACACAGCACCACACAGCACCCCACAACACCACAACACACCACACAACACCACACAACACCACACAACACGACAAAACACACCACCCCACACAACAACACAACACACCACAACACCCCACAGCACACCACAGCACACCACAACACACCACAACACACCACAACACACCACAACACACCACAACACACCACAACACCCCACACCACACCACAACACACCATAAAACACCACGACACACCACACCACACCACACCACACCACAACAAACCACACAACACCACAACACACCAGAACACACCACAGCACACCATTCAACAACACACAGCACCACACAAAAACACACAACACCGCAACAGACCACACAACACCACACAACACCACACAACACCACACCACACAGCACACAACAGACCACACCACAGCACACCACAGCACAGCACAGCATACCACAGCATACCACACAACACACAGCACCACACAACATCACAACACACAACACGACACCACACCACACCACACAAAACCACACCACACCACACAACAACACAACAGACCACACCACACCACAACACACAACAACACACACAACACCACAACATACCACACAACACCACAAAACACATCACACCACACCACACAACGCGACACAACACACCACAACACACCACACCACACCACACCATCACACCACCACACACCACACACCACACACCACACACCACCCACCACCCACCACACAACACACACACACCACACAACACACAACACACAACACACAGCACACAGCATACAACACACAACGGACAACACACAACACACAACACACAGCACACAACACACAGCACACAACGCACAACACACAACACCCAACACCCAACACACACCACACACAACTCACACCACACCACACCACACCACACAACACACAACCCACAACCCACAACCCACGACACATAACACGCAACACTCACCCATCAACACACAACACGCATAATACAACACACAACAGACAGCACAGTACACAGTACACAGCACACAGCACACTCACACACCACACCACACACCACACACCACACACCACACACCAAGCACCACACACTAAACACCAACACGCACCAACACACGCCAACACACACCGACACACACACGCACGCACACACCAACGCACACCATACATTCACACACACGCACACGCACACACGCACACACGCACACACACACACACACGCGCATGAACACAGCATGCTGTACACACGGGCAGTGCGCCCACACCGGGAAGCAGAAGGGCAATGAAGGGCGAGGTACGGGGTGCCCGCGACAGCAAAGCGAGGTGGGCACAACAGCGACGTCTCCTCCTCAGGACTCCTCCCGTCGCTCCCCACGCCGGGTCCCCGAGCGGCACGTCCGTCGGCAAGCCGAGCACGATCTTCCGCGCCAGCCGCCCGTGCGCGCCCTTGGGGTAGTCCCGCCGAGACCTGGCCCCGCCCGGCTCCTCTCGGGGCGGACGAACAGGGCAGGATAGCAGAGGGTAGGGCAGCGAGCCAAGCCAGCTCACGAGGCTGGTTCCCCTCCCTGGCACCTCGAAGCGCTGGGAGGCGCCCACGCATCGAGGGCGGGGCCCAGCGGCAGGGCCGAAACCAGGCGCCCGCGGCAGACTTCCACCCCTCCCCCTCCCCCTCTCCCTCCCCTGCCCTCTGGCCCCACCCTCGCGCGCCCCCGGCCACGGCCCTCGGCCCGCCCCGCTGCCTGTGCTGGCCACGGCCCCGGGCGGCAGCTCCTGCCACCGAGACCGGCAGTTCGCCCACGAGGGCCGACGGGCTCGACCCCTCGCCCTCGGCGGAAGCCCCGGGGGAGGGTCCGCGGGGGCTCTGCCGGTGGAGGCCGACGTGCACCTCCCCAAGAGAGGTCGGCGCCGGCGCGCTCAGGGCTTCCGGAGTCGGCCCCGTGGCTCCCGCTCTCGCTCCCTCCTCCTCCTCCTCCCTCGCCTCCCTACCCTTCTCCCTCTCCAAACCTTCCTCGCTGCCACCCTCCCTCCCAGCCTCCTCTCTCTCCTCGCTTTCTTACCTGACGTCCACGTCGTCCTTCCTCATCTTCACTTTCTTGCTCCCCCTCCACCTTCTCCCCCTCTCCTCCTCCCTCCGTCTCCTAATCTGATTTCCCCCCTCTCATCATTTCTTCCTCCTCTTCCTCCTCATGCCGCTCCTCCTCCTCCTCCTCCTCCTCCTACTCTCCTGTCCCTCCCTTCTCGTGCTTGTTCTTCGATTAGTTGACCTTTCCAGGCCCTTCCCTCTCCTCGCCTTTCCGCCCCCCACTCCCAACTCCTCTCCTCTTCCTCTCTCCCTCTCATCATTCTTCTCCGCCTCCGCCGGAATATCAGGGTACCGCATCAAGGGAGCGGGCCCCCTCTTCTGCCTCTACTGCTGGGCTCGGGTCGCTGTCGACTCGGCGAAGCTCGATTCGCTGACCATCGGCTGCCCCTCGGAGCCTCCCGACCTTGCCCGTCGCAGGGCACGCGATCTGATTGCTGGCGATCGCCACCGAATCTCTGGCACCTCCTTCGGTGTCTAACCTGTTGGGTTTTCCCTGGCGGTGAGGATCTCTCTTGCCTGCACGCCCCTCTTGGTGGTGTGCCCACTTTCTATAGGCATGGTGGCGTCTTCAAATGTTTCCTCGTTCTATGTTGCATCCTGCGCCCTCCTTCTTCTTCTTCTCCTCCTCCTCCTCCTCCTCCTTCTTCTCCTCCTCGTCTTCCCCCCACCTTGTGTTTTACTTGCTCCACGTCCTCCCGCTCGCACCCAATGAAGATCGGGGGTTTGTCCACAACCTCTCGCCTCGTCCGCCGGGTCCCAAGGCCCGCGAGGGCCCAAGGAGGGGTCCTCGCGAGACTGGGACGAGGGGGGAGGAGAAGAACGGGGCAAGAGCAGGAAAACGAGGAAGGACGGGGAGGAGGGAAGATGAGGAAGAAACACATCAGCAGGTGCAGGCAAGGAGAGGGGGAGGCGGAGGATGGGGTCCTGAACGTGCATGGGGTCAGACAAGGAGGGACTTCAGGAGGAGCGGGTGGCCTGCAGCGCTGGCACGTGCGGTGTAGGCAGCCCTGGGCGTGTCAACGTTTCGACTTCGTTTTCCCTCCTTGTCCTCGTCTCCGTCCTCCTGCCCCTCCTCCTCCTCCTCCTCCTCCTCCTCCTCCTCCTCCTCTTCCTACTCCTGTGCTCCTCGTTCGCCACGAAAGAAAGAGGTCCTGAGGGAAACGGGTCATGGACTCCCAGGCTTTCCCCGGAACCAGTTCTCCACCCCGAGTCGTCTTTTGACGGCCCCTGGGCACGTGGAGGTCCCTGAGGACCCAGCGACGAGAAAAACGCCCCAAGACTCCTGTTCTCCAGGACCCGCTTCCGTCAGGCTGACCCCTGCTCCCCCTGCGCGACGAGCGTGCGCGCTGCAGGAGGGGGGGCCTCTGGAGGCCAGACTCTGGCGGCGCTGGCGGGGGCGGCTTCTGCTTCAACTCGCTCAGCAGCGGTCCTGCGGGGCGCCCGGGGCCGGACGAGGTGCCCGGCCGAAGGGGCAGGTGGGGCTCGTCAAGGGGGAGGCACGTGGCACTGGCCCTGCCTACTGCCTATGCGGCTGCTTCCTCATTCGCCCTGCCTCTCTCCTGCACAACGCCCGGTCGTTTCTGCGCAGCCTGCTGAAGCCTGGCGCCGACCTGGACTGCGCCTGCGTTTGCTGATTAAAAAATTGCCGCACTCCAACACGCCACACGTGCGCCTCCAATAAAAAACAAGTCCGCCTGCAATGTGATACCACATTCGTGCTCATGATGTCAGGGATGCAAACGTATTGATTCCACCCAGCCCTTTGAAGACAACCAACATTTTTAGATAGCGGTGCTGCACGAGATAGACGCCGCCGCGTGTGTGCATGAAGAGAGATCGTCCGCGGCGTACCTTTTCCTGTGCAAGCACTTCGGCACCGCCTGCACCCCGGGCCCCGTCCACCCCGGCCGCCTGAGGCCCGCCCGCCTGTGCCCTGTCTCCCTAATTAAAGCTGTGCGTAGCCCGCCTAGCTTTTAGCGGAAGAGGTTCGCTCTCGCCCCGCCGACCAACAAAAAAAGTGTGTGCATGAAGAGGCGCGTCAACCGCAGTGGGGACGCCTCCAAGGGAATCGCGCTCCACCTCTTTTCCACCTTCGCTCCTCCGCAGCCGCTGCAGCAAGCGCCGGTACGCGAGAGGCGGGACGCAAAAGCACCCTCGGAGCACGGGCAGCGCACGGGGGCATGTGCAGTGCAAAAAGAACGCTGGCGTGGCCGGCTTGACGCGCAGGCTCTCTCCGCCTGGAAAACAAAAGACAAATTACGTCCAACGCGCAAAACGAAGCCTTTCGCGACCTTTTGGAATGGAAATTCTATACCAGCTGGAAACACAACCTGGTGTTCAAAAGGCTTTTTCCAGGAATTCTCTGTGCACTGAGAGAATTGAAACCCTACGTCGTAACTTTCACATGCCGACCCTTGGAGATCTCGACCAGTTCTCCATGACCCAGGCTTCCGCCTGGAGCCGCTCTCAGACAGGTCCTGGGGCCGGCAGGGGCCCCAAACCCTTCGCCGCAGCATTTGTGCCTCTGCGGCCTTCTGCTCTTCTGGGGGGCCGAGGAGGGGCAGGGGCAGGCCGCTTTCCCAGGCCATGCCCCATCGGGGGGCGGAGGCGGAGCAGCGAGGGGGGCGGGGCGGGAGAAGGCACGGGAGGCGGAACGGAGACGGGAGGCGGGAGGGGCCAGGCCATGCATGGGCAGGGCCAGGCGGGAATGCGCCGCAGGCGGGCCGGGCTGCCGTCTGCCTGCTGCTGGCTTCGCTGCTGGCTTCCCTGCTGGCTTGGGCCGCCGCCGCCTGCCCTCGCTCGTCGCTCGCTCCTCCGCGCGCCCCCTGGGTGCGCCCCGCCGCGCCCGCGGCGGCGCCTCGGCGGGCGATGGCACGCCCGTGGAGCGCGAAGCGCACAAACGCAGGCGGGCCGGGGGCGAGGGGGCGGGAGCGGGGGGGCCCACCCCTCTGCTGGCTGGGGAAACCAAGAGGTACTGATACCGCTACTCCCGGGACCTCTCCCGGGGTTGCGTTCTGACCAGAATTTCGAGGCGAATCCAGCGGTGGCGACAAGGGCCGCCCAGGAGGCCCCCCGAAGGGGGAAAACGAGGCAAGGGCAGAGGTATGGGCACCTCCTCCTCCTCCGATTTGGCGCGGCCGGCGGTCCACGCACCGCAAGCACGCCGGCGGCCTCCGCGGCCTGCCCCCGCCGCGGCGTCGGCGGGGCTGCTGCCAGCAGGGCCGCCTGCCACGAGGGGGGGGGGGGGCGGGCCTCGAGCTCCGCGGCCGCGGCTGCCCTGCCGCCCTGCCGCGGCTGCGGCTGCTCGTGCCCTCTCGCCTGGCGCTCCTCCGCCCCACCGCTCCTCAGCTCCTCACTGGCTGCAGTCGGCCCGTATCGTGGAGGCCCGACCACAAGAAACCTTCCACAGGAAACCCAACCCTGAGACCCCAGGACGTCCGTTGGCTATTGATGTGGGAACGCCACGCTGTCCACAGCAAAGCCATCGAAACCCAAGAAACCCAGGGGGCCGAGGCAAGCAGACAGGGTGTTTCTTGGCGTGGGCCTCCACTGTATCACAGGGATACGCGGTAAGGATGCAGGGGCCTTGGACGCCCACTTCGACGCTTTTCGAGCGGGGCGCGGCCCACGAAAGTGGCCAAGGATGAACCGAGGAGGGAGGGATGCAAGGGTGCCCTCGGGAACGTCTCTCATCCTTATCATGCGGAGTGGCCCAAGGTAAGAGTGACCTTTGGTGCGCGGCTTTTTGGGGGCAGCGGGGGGCCAAAAAGAAAAGGTGCAAGCTGCAACTGCCGCCTCGCGTTCGGGGATGGGGGGACCCCAATGGGCCCGCACTCAAACTTCCTCTGGGGAAAAAATATTTTAATGTCTGATCGACCTCATCGGCAAATCGCTCCGTGCAGCGCGCGTGTCGCGCACCGGTCAGAGGCTGCTCCTCGTCGGCCTCTTCCCCGCCCTCGCGCAAACGAGAGCGTCACGGTCAAGTCCCTCGTGGCTTTACGCGAACTTGTTCTCCACGTGCGCGCTCCCGCTTCCTCTGCACACCTGGACTCTTTTTCTGTTCCTGGGGGGAAGTTCGGGGGCGGAGATCGGTACGCACCCAGACCCCGACGTCATTTTGTTTAAGTAAGAAGCACCGTCGACCCCCGAAGGTCTCGACCCATTCCCTTGGGCTTGTAGTACTTGTTTTTCAGCCTGAGGGCGTCCGCTGATGGCCGAGGATGGGAGCGCGGGCCGAGAGGGTAGAACAGCAGACGGCCCAGAGCCGAGGCGCCAGCAACAGAGGGGGGACACGAAGGGAGAAGGCGAGCACCGCGATCGGAGGCAAGGCATTCGAGCACATGTCGTTCGTCGCTCTTCTGAGTTAAAAAAAAGCCATATATATAGATAGGTATATCAATGTATTCGCTCGTAGATGGGCATTCGAGCACGAGCATGGTGTCATGGCCGCCGAGGGCAGAGCGAGCTAAAGCCCACAGGAATCTGTGGTGCCAGGGGGGGCGCGCAGGGTACTTGAAGCTGCATGCTGCCCTCGAAGAGCTGACACCAGACGAACGCGTTCCACTACTCGCAAAATGACTACTCGCAAATGGCCTGGATCCGCTGCGGGGAATCTACGGCAAATTACATCGAAACGGACATGCGTTTTTGGGACGTTTGCGAGTAAGCACTTTGCGAGTAGTGGAGCGCGCTCGGTGAGACAAGGGTAGAAAGCGGGGCCAACTCCGAGAAACGTCCTCGGACAACTACGAAAGTGTCCATGCCCGATTCTGAGGCGTCGAGCATTCACTGGCAGACGCCAGCAGACAGCGGCGCGCGGCACATTTTGCCGCGAGCATTCTGGGATATAGTATCAATGTGTCGCTGAAAGCTGCGCCTGGGACAAACATGAAGGGCCGCGGGGATCTCACAGGCGCTCTGCGAAGCTTTCTGGGACTTGGCGGTACATCTTGGGGGGCCTTAGAGGCATCGAGCTTCCGCGGCTACTCCCACCTGCCCTCTGGGCGTAGGTGGTCTAGGGCGGTTTCTCATCCAGCCCCCTTTTTCCTTCTTCGGAGAGGTGTTTCCCGCTCCCCCTGCCCAGGGGAGGGGGGGCTTTGCGAGCAGTCAGGGCATCTAAGATGGCCCAGGACTGCTCCAAGAGGGCCTCAGAGAGCCCGAGATGCCCTCCAAGATGGCACAATATCCGCCGATCCGGCGTGTAAGTTTCTGAGAGCGTGGACGACTTGAGCTCGCTCAAGCTTCGCTCTGCAGGGGGGGGGAAGGACACGTTATTTCCGACGTCATTTCCTAAGTTTTTCGGTGCACGGGGATATTTCCGACGTCATTTCCGACGTTTTTCGGTGGACTTGAGCTCGCTCAAGCTTCGCTCTGCACGGGGGGGGGCGTACTTTATTTCCGACGTCATGTCCGACGTTTTTCGGTACACGTGGATATTTCCGACGTCATTTCCGACGTTTTTCGGTACCCGGGGACAGGGGTGTATAGAAAACTCCACTTCCGGAGCCCCGACCGCCCAAGACAGCCAAAGAGGAAGCCAAGAGAGGCCCCAGAGGTCCCCTAGACAATGCAAGAGGGCCCCGGATCGCCGAAACATCGCTCGAACCGCCCAGTACGCCCCGAAGACAGTTCCAGAAACCTTCAAGACGTCCCCTGGATCCCTCACGACACTTTCCAATAATACCAAAAAACTGACAAAGAGACCCATTCCCTCGGGAAAACGTATAATTTCGGTATATTCGTCTCTTGGGCCTTCACAATGTCCAAGACGGCTCGCTCTCACCCCCCCCGGATCGGCGGCACTGGCCAAAGGCCAACCCAATAGCCCGAGATGGCTCGAGATGGCTCCCAGGATGCCCCAAGAAGCCCCACGACCGCTCCAAGGCGGCTCCTGATGACCACGGAACCCCCCCAGGAGGCCGCCAAGAGGCCAACATCCTTCAACGACCAAAGGGCAATCAATAAATTTCGCCTTCTCGCCTATTCGCTTCCGATGGCCATCCGAGGCTTCAAGACACCTCCAAGAGGGCCCAAGAGGACCCCAAGAGAGGCCCAAGAGAACCCCAAGACGGCCCCAACCGCGCCCCACGAGCCTTCCAAGAGGAGCCCGAAAGGCGATTTGGGGGGCATCCGGGGGGGGGGGGGCTAATGAAGGACCCCCTTCTTTGCTCGAGCTCTTCCGTGATGGCCCCAAGAACGCTTCCAAGGCTCCCGAGTGCGCCTCAAGAGGGCCCCGAGAAACGCCCAGGAGGCTCCAAGAGGCGCCCAAGAGGCCTCCAAGAGACCCCCAACAAAAAAACCCAAGAGGCTCCCGGAGGCACACAAGATCGTTCCAAGAGGGCCCCTTCCTCTGCGTGCTGTCCACTTCCCTGATCGAGGCAACTCCTCTGGGCCTCGTCTCTGGATGGGCTGGCAGGGTTACTTTTTCGGTCGCGTCCGCTAGCGAAGGCGCTAGCGGAGTCAGAAGCGCTACGGGTCACGACAGCGGCCTAATTAGCAACTGAACGCGCCGCGAGCCGGCTGGCCCACTCATCCAGCAGCGGCTGACTGCGCGAGAGGAGCGGCAAGCTGGGGGCGTCCAGGGTGCTCGAGCACTTGCAACACGGCAAACACGGCAAAATGCGGGTGAATTCAAAATGTGCCTGGCAAAACCCAAACGGACCGTGAGGACGATGGCTGTGGGCTGCGTGTCCAACATGCCGTCGGAATGCCCAGACGTGGTAAGCAATCAGCTGGCAGGGTTACGCGAAGCGTCAGGGCTTCCATTATCCTGCAGATGGCGAGGTCCTTGCTGGAAAATAAAAGAATTGATGGCAACGCGGCACTTAGCTGCAGTGCTTGCGGAGTGCAATTTCCGAGCCTGGCTCGCAAAACCAGGCTGGGATCATAATGGGCAGTATGCCGTCGGATAGCAAGTTCTGAGGGCTTCGCCCAGGCGTCTGAAGGGCGGCGCGCCCAGCAACGGTACCACTAACGAAATAAAATCGGAGCGAGCAGCCGCGTCGCATGGCCTGCGACAGGCAAGAATCGAACGTTGCATTGTCCCGCGTTTTTTTTGGGCTCCGGGCCCAAAGTTTGGGCCGCCAGAGACCGCCCTGGGAATTCCTGAATCAGAGCCCTCCAGGGAACGCCGTGGCTGAAACGGCACTGGTGTAAATCTGGAAATGGGCACTCCGAGTGCCCGCGCCCCGGATGGGGGGCCTCTAGGGCGCTATCTCCGTTTTGCCGATTAAAAAACAAGGCCAGTCGCGCGCGCAATTAAGTGGACCTTCTCTAGCACCACGAGAGACTGGCGTGCGTTCCCCGCGAAATCATGCCAACGCCATCGACCAACTCCGAGGCGAACTTCGCAGCCGGGTAACCAACGAAAACCATCGCGTGGATAAGTGCGCGTAAAGCCAAGCAGCACATGGAACCGCCGAGGGGCAACCCTGTTTTGCGCCCCGACTAGTCAGCGATGGCACAGACGACGTACTCAGAGAAGCCCAGGCAATTCAAAACTGTGAAAATCAACGCGTGGAGCCCAGGGGGGAAGCAGCGCGAATGTTGCACCATGCGAAGCCTGTCTCGTCCTCGCCGAGCTGGCGCCACCGCGGCGCGGCGCGAGTCTCCGACTCAAGAATGCTGCTAACGTGTGCCCCTTTGATCGAACCCCCCTGCCGATCATGACTGATGCCGTCGCGAACCCCCTGAGGTGGCGCGTCGTTGGCAAGGGCGGCAATGTCGTCGTCAGCGTTGCTGAGCCACGGGGGGCGAATATCTCAGAGGAGGCTCTGAACGCGCTCGTTATCTGGATCAAAAGTACCTTTCGAAAGGAACATCCCGGAAGGGGGTCGTTGAAGCCTTCGGGGGGCTCGCCGCGACCCAGAGCGCCCCGGCGCGCGCGGTGAATGGCAATCAAGGCAGCCGTGCCAGCGCGGGCGCGGGCTGAATATAGGGGGCCCATCGGGGCATGCGCCCGTGTTCTGGAAACGGCGCACAAACTCATGAAGCTCGACTTCGTCGAGCTCCAACCCGGAGCGGCGGGCGGTCTGCGCGGGGCCCGATCAGCTCCGCGGCAGCTGGGCCGACGTGCGCCGCGGCATGTGCAGCCCCCCAATGGCCGGCAAGTCCTGGGCGCTAACTACTTGGGGGCGGTAGTGTGGAGGGCGGGGGTGGCGCGCGCTTGTCGCGGACCTTCTGTGGCCCAGGGGGCCCCCGTGGGGCCTCTTTGGGGCGCGAAAGGTGCGCCTTTCCCGGCCCCTCGCAATTATCGCGCCTGCGTTGCTGGGCGCCCGGAAATCGAGCGACGACGGCGCCCCGGTCTGTCTCGCAGGTGGCCCGTCCCATCGAGCGCGCGGCCGAAGGGATCTGCTGCCGCGCGAGTCGCCCCGAGCGACCCGGCGTTGCGTCGCGCGCTCGGCAGCGAAGGTCGGGGTCGATGAACTGGGGGCAGACGATGACATCGATGCGCGACCTCGGAGATCCGCGCGGATTCCCCCGGTCGGTGCGAGAGCCCCCTGGCGGCGCCCCCTGCGCGCTCCGCGTGCCGATCCGAGAATTCCGCGCAGACCTTAAAGGGTCAGACGTTTATGTCATCGTTCGTTCTCCGACGAGGGCCTCGGGGAGGGGCCCGCCTCGCTGGGCCGCGCGTGGCCGGCCGCGTCGAAAAGCTCGGCGGAATTAAGCGAGGCGCGGAGGGCGATCGCAATGATGGGAGTGTTGCCAGCAACCATGCCGCGGGATCGCCTTAATGCCTAGTGTGGACATGCCCTGCAGGAAGCATCGCGGCCCGCGCGCCGGGCCCGCCGGGCGCTGTGCGCCAGCGCGAGCGACGCCCTTAACATCAACGGCCGATGTGCCTGGAAAAAAAAACTGTCCACGCCAATGCCGTCGAAAATTATGGCCGCGAGGGCGGGGTGGAAGGGGCTTCGGGGGCCCGTCGCGAAGCCCCTCGGAAACGCGGGGTCGGGGAAGTGGCGCGGGGGGGCACGGGGAAAAGGCCGAGGCGATCAGGGCGCGATTGGATGGGTCCGCGCCCGTGGCGAGACTGCGGGGAGGGGGGTCGAGGCGCCCGGCATAATGCGCGTCGCTGTAGATCGCGCCCCCGACGGTTTCTGAGTTTCGACGTGTCCATGGCGCGCGCGCAGCGGCGGCTGCGAAAGAGCGAGGGGTCCTAGACGAGCTTGAACATAGGGCAGGAGGCGATTCGGAGTGGCGCGCGTTGCCAGAGGGGTCGCTCCTGCTTTTGCCATAAGGTTGAGACTTGAAAATTCAGGAAAAGAATGAGGATCCGCGGGCGTGACTAGCCGAGGCATTCTTGCATTGGCGTTCACCATGACGCCTTGGGGGCGAGGAAGCCGGGGGCTCGGGCGAAGGTGGCGCGATTGGAGAACGCCCGCGGGCCCTGTCCACAACAAATTCTGGCTCCGACTTGGAGCGGGCCGGCGCGCTGGCAACTCTAGAGCTACTTGTCCAACGTGAGGGGAAGAGGGCCGCGTTGCCGCCGCCGCAGGAAGTGGAACATAATGGACCAGGTGCCCGTGCGTGCGCCATCGCGCTTGAAAATGGTCGCCTGCCTGGCCGTTGCATCGCGACGAGCGGCGTCGCATGTATTTGGCGCCCCATCGACGCGAAGGGCGCTGCGCATGTGCGCGCCGCAAACAGCGCATGCAGACGCAGCGCGGGCGCGCGCGCCCGAGTGCGCAGTGGGCGCCGTTCCCTCGCGCTGGCATGGGGGGTCAAAGGAGGCAGGTCAGGGGGGGGGGGGGGGCGCGGAGGGGGGGGCGTCGAATGATGGGATGCAATGCATGGCCGGGGCGAACTGGAAGCATAAGGCTATCAAGAGCTGGTGGAAAAGTGAAAAACGGGGACGACGGGGGAATGTCCGGCAGGGGGGGGGGGGGCGGGTGGGGGTGCGGAGAGCTAGTTGCGGGGAAAAAAAAACAGAAAAAAAAAAAAAAAAAAAAAATAACTAAAGAAAAAAAAAAATAACAATTCGACAGAGCAACGGCGCGCGATTGCGCGCGAAACAGGAGGCGCGCGTCAAAGAGGGGCAAGCTGGGTCCAGCGAGTCGGACTCCTCGCGCTCGGCGAGCTCGGCAGGGCCAATGAAACCCTTCGTGCCAGCCTGGTTGGCGCCGCCCCTCCGCGAACGCAACCGCGCCAGCAGCGATGGGTGCTTTGTCGGCCCCGCCCCCCCCCCCCCCCCTCCCCAATCAAGACAGTCGCGGAGCCAACTGCGCCATGCGGCTCGCCCGACATCGGCAGGCGCTGTAACTAATGCTAGAGGTCCCTACTTGCTGCGCGTCCGTCGCAGGTGCCCTACTATGAAGAACGCGATGGGGGGGGGGAGGGGGGGGGCGCGACGCGGACGTCGCTAGGAGAATCCAGCTGGGCGCGAAGAGTGATCTGGGACATCGAAGCGCCGTCGTTGCGCGCGGTTATGCTCGGGCCGCCCCGCGCGACGAAGCCCGCTGTCTGCTCGACCGAGCGGGTCTCCAGGGCAAAACTGGTTCAAGTAGCAGGCGCGGATCACGACCTCGTCGCGCTTGTCGTCGTGGACGTCGCCGACATCTTGCGCGTGAAATTGCCCGCCCGTGCTCTGGATTGACCGCGATCGGTCTGAAGCCGATCTTACGGTCCTGCAACAGAAGAGCCAACCGCAGATGCAAAGCGGCTGCGCTTGGCGCTCCCGCTGATGGATGTCGCAGCCGGGGACGCGCGCGCATTGGTGGACTCGAGGTCGAACAAGTGGGCCTCGAGCTGCGCCAGTATACCAGTCCGTTGGGCAGCCTGGAGGGCAACGATGGCTTTCTTGTTGGCCTCGCCGGGCCCCTTCTGCATCGCGGCGAACGTGGCGTCGCGGTCATCTAGTTGCTGCTTGATGTCTGGCATGCCGCCGAACTGGTTAGGCGTGCTGTGCGCATCATCCGTCCTATGTTCCATCTCGTGAAGCTTGTCGTGAAGTAATTTCTCGAACTGAGCCTCCGTCGTGGCAGACGTCGCGGATGAAGAAAAAACGCAATTACGCTACCGAGGGGCCCCACGTACTTATATTATGGCTGGAGTGATGATAGCTTAAGTGAAGCATGTGAGAATGATGTTGGTGGCCGTTGCCCCGCCGATACCGTTGGCGACGCCACTCAAGAGGAGGTGGCCGCGCCTGCCACACTTTGCGAGCCCGAAACAGATATCGACCGTACCCCAAACGCAACCCCTGGTGGCGTCGAGAAAATGCCACGCCTGCCACGCTTTGCGGAGCCGAAGCGGATGGCGACCGCACCCCTGGCGCACCCCCTGTGGCAACGCGGCCACTGAACATTTTGGGGGCATGCCTGTGGGCGCCTGCTGTCCTTGAGCATGCTTGAGCCGAGGGGTCTACAGCTAGCCTTGCTGAGCATACTTCTGCCGCATACACGCCTGAGGCACCTGTGCATACTGCCGAAGATACAGACTCCAGAAAATGTCAAGGCTGCTACGCTACTTGCACCCCCTCCGGTGTCATGCCACGCCTGCTAGGCCCTGCGACATTGGCGCGCGTAGGATTCGCGGTGAGAGACCAGAGAAAGTGCCGCGCCTGCTAGGCCCTGAGACATTGGCGCGTATAGAGACCGCAGTGAGAGACCACCCCGTGCGCACCCCTTCTGGTGTCGAGAAAGTGCCACGCCTGCTGGGCCCTGCGACATTGGCGCGTAAAGGGGCTCCGGCGAAAGACCACCCCCTGCGCACCCCCTCTAGTGTCGAGAAAGTGCCACGCCTGCTAGGCCCTGCGACATTGGCGCGTATAGGGACCGCGGTGAGAGACCACCCCCTTGCGCACCCTCTTTGGTGTCGAGAGAATGCAACGCCTGCTAGTGGTGTCGAGAAAGTGCCACGCCTGCTGGGCCCTGCGACATTGGCGCGTATAGAGACCGCAGTGAGAGACCACCCCCTGCGCACCTCCTCTGGTGTCGAGAAAGTGCCACGCCTGTTGGGACCTGAGACATTGGCGCGTCTAGAGACCGGGGTGAGAGACCACCCCCTGCGCACCCTTTCTGGTCTCGAGAAAGTGCCACGCCTGCTAGGCCTGCTAGGCCCTGCGACATTGGCGCGTATAGAGACCGCGGTGAGAGACCACCCCCTTGCGCACCCCCTTTGGTGTCGAGAGAATGCAACGCCTGCTGAGAAAGTGCCACGGCTGCTGGGCCCTGCGACATTGGCGCGTATAGAGACCGCAGTGAGAGACCACCTCCTGCGCACCCCCTCTGGTGTCGAGAAAGCGCCACGCATGCTAGGCCCTGCGACATTGGCGCGTATAGAGACCGGGGTGAGAGACCACCCCTGCACACCCCTTCTGGTCTCGAGAAAGCGCCACGCCTGCTAGGCCCTGCGACATTGGCGCGTATAGGGGCAGCGGTGAGAGACCACCCCCTTGCGCACCCCCTCCGGTGTCGAGAAAGTGCCACGCCTGCTAGGCCCTGCGACATTGGCGCGTATAGGGACTCCGGTGAGAGACCACCCCCTGCGCCCCCCCTTGTGGTGTCGAGAAAGTGCCACGCTTGTTAGGCCCTGCGACATTGGCGCGAGTAGGGACCGCGGTGAGTGACCAGCCCCTTGCGCACCCTTTCTGGTCTTGAGAAAGTGCCACGCCTGCCACGTGCCCGTCTATGTGGGGCCTGTCACGCTCTCCGACGTGTGGTGTGTGTGTGTGTGTGTGTGTGTGTGCGGTGCGATGCGGTCACGCCAGCCGTGCCCTGCGCGCCTGCCCTGTGTGCTCTGCTGTGCTGAGCTGTGCTGAGCAGCGCTGTGTTGTGCTTGGCTGCGCTGTGTTGTGAAGTGTGATACGCGTGTCTCATGTACGTGCCGTGCAGGTGTTGCGCGTGGGCCAGGGAGTGTCTGTGTGTATGTGTGTGTTGTGTCTGTGTGTGTGTGGGTCTGTGTGTCTGTGTGTATGCGTCTGTGTCGGTGTGCCTGTGTAAGTACGTATGTGTGTCACGTCTGCCACGCTTTGCGGGAGAGGGAGGTGTGTGCGGGAGACGCGGGTACGACGCGGCAGGGAATTACGCTACCGAGGAACCCCATATACTTAATTTAAATCATATGTGCTTGCCTAAGTTTATCATATATGCGCAATTCTGCGTTCTCAGCCCTCGTCGCGAATGTTCCTCTCTGTGTCATCCAACGCCATATTGCTTGAACCTGCTCCCTCTTCCTAGCCTTCTATCCTCCATCGAGGACAGATTCGAGCCAGCCAGCGGCCGCGGTGAGGGACCACACCCTGCGCACCCTCTATGGTGTCGAGAAAGTGCCACGCCTGCTAGGCCCTGGCCGACCGTCGTGCATGGCGGCCGCGGTGAGATACCACCCCCTGCGCAGCCTTTATGGTGTCGAGAAAATGCCGCGCCTGCTATGCCCTGGACGACCGTCGTGCATAGCGGCCGCGGTGAGGGACCACCCCGGTGAGAGACCACCCCCTGCGCACCCCCTCTGGAGTCGAGGAAGTGCCACGCCTGCTAAGCCCTGCGACATTGGCGCGTATAGAGACCGCGGTGAGAGACCACCCCCGTGGGCACCCCCTCTGGTGTCGAGAAAGTGCCACGCCTGCTAGGCCCTGCGACATTGGCGCGTATAGGGGCCGCGGTGAGAGACCACCCCCTTGCGCACCCCCTGCGGTGTCGAGAAAGTGCCACGCCTGCTAGGCCCTGCGACATTGGCGCGTATAGGGACCGCGGTGAGAGACCACCCCCTGCGCACCCCCTCTGGTGTCGAGGAAGTGCCACGCCTGCTAGGTCCTGCGACATTGGCGCGTATAGGGACCGCGGTGAGTGACCACCCCCTTGCGCACCCCCTCCGGTGTCGAGAAAGTGCCATGCCTCCTAGGCCCTGCGACATTGGCGCGTATAGGGACCGCGGTGAGAGACCACTCCTTGCGCACCCTCTCTGGTGTCAAGAATGTGCCACGCCTGCTAGGCCCTGCGACATTGGCGCATATAGGGACCGCAGGCCCTGCGACATTGGCGCGTATGAAGACCGCGGTGAGAGACCACCCCCTGCGCACCCCCTCTGGTGTCGAGAAAGTGCCACGCCTGCTACCTGCGGCATTGGCGCGTATAGAGCCCGCGGTGAGATACCACCCCCTGCGCACCCCCTCTGGTGTCGAGGAAGTGCCACGCCTGCTAGGCCCTGCGACATTGGCGCGTATAGGGACCGCGGTGAGTGACCACCCCCTTAGGCACCCCCTGCGGTGTCGAGAAAGTGCCACGCCTGCTAGGCCCTGCGACATTGGCACGTATAGGGACCGCGGTGAGAGACCACCCCCTGCGCACCCCGTCCGGTGTCGAGAATGTGCCACGCCTGCTAGGCCCTGCGACATTGGCGCGTATAGAGACCGCGGTGAGAGACCACCCCCTGCGCACCCCCTGTGGTGTCGAGAAAGTGCCACGCCTGCTGGGCCCTACGACATTGGCGCGTATAGGGGCTGCGGTGAGAGACCACCCCTCGCGCACCCCCTCCGGTGTCGAGAAAGTGCCACGCCTGCTAGGCCCTGCGACATTGGCGCGTATAGACACCGCGGTGAGAGACCACCCCCTGCGCACCCCCTCCGGTGTCGAGAAAGTGCCACGCCTGCTAGGCCCTGCGACATTGGCGCGTATAGAGACCGCGGTGAGAGAACACCCCCGGCGCACCCCCTCCGGTGTCGAGAAAGTGGCACTCCTGCTAGGCCCCTGCGACATTGGCGCGTATAGGGACTGCGAAACGGTGCGATACCACCCCCTGCGCACCCCCTCCGGTGTCGAGGAAGTGCCACGCCTGCTAGGCCCTGCGACATTGGCGCGTATAGGGACCGCGGTGAGTGACCACCCCCTTGCGCACCCCCTGCGGTGTCGAGAAAGTGACATGCCTGCTAGGCCCTGCGACATTGGCACGTATAGGGACCGCGGTGAGAGACCACCTCCTGCGCATCCCCTGCGGTGTCGAGAATGTGCCACGCCTGCTAGGCCCTGCGACATTGGCGCGTATAGGGACCGCGGTGAGAGACCACCCCCTGCGCACCCCCTCCGGTGTCGAGAAAGTGCCACGCCTGCTAGGCCCCTGCGACATTGGCACGTAATAGGGAACCGGCGGTGAGAGACCACCCCCTGCGCACCCCCTCTGGTGTCGAGAAAGTGCCACGCCTGCTAGGCCCTGCGACATTGGCGCGTATAGGGACCGCGGTGAGAGACCACCACCTGCGCACCCCCTCCGGTGTCGAGAAAGTGCCACCCTGCTAGGCCCTGCGACATTGGCGCGTATAGAGACCGCGGTGAGAGACCACCCCCTGCGCACCCCATCCGGTGTCGAGAAAGTGCCACGCCTGCTAGGCCCTGCGACATTGGCGCGTATAGAGACCGCGGTGAGAGACCACCCCCTGCGCACCCCCTCTGGTGTCGAGGAAGTGCCACGCCTTCTAGGCCCTGCGACATTGGCGCGTATAGGGACCGCGGTGTGTGACCACCCCCTGCGCACCCCCTCTGGTGTCGACAAAGTGCCACGCCTGCTAGGCCCTGCGACATTGGCACGTATAGGAACCGCGGTGAGAGACCACCCCCTGCGCACCCCCTCCGGTGCCGAGAAAGTGCCACCCCTGCTAGGCCCTGCGACATTGGCGCGTATAGAGGCAGGCCGCGGTGAGAGACCCCCCCTTGCGCACCCCTTCTGGTGTCGAGAAAGTGCCACGCCTGCCGTGCCCTGCGCCATGGCCTGCATAGAGCCTCCTGCCATCCACTGCGAATCCTACACGCACGTGTTGTATATGGCATGGTATGTGTATGTGTATGATGCGCGTGCGGCTAGATCGGGACGTGTCTCATGTGGGTGCCCACTATGTCGCGCACGCGCCTCAATGGACGCTGCAGTGATCACGCCAGGCGCGCACTAGCGTTGTATGGTGTGTGTGTGTGTGTGTTGTGTGCGAGTGTGTGCATGCGCGCGGACGTATGTAGACGCGTGTCTCATGCACTTGCCGTGCACGCGTTGAGCGCGGGTGAGGAGAGAAGGAGGAGAGAGGAAATGAGGTGCGAGGTGAGGTGAGACGCGGGCGCGCCGCGGCAGGGAAGAAAACCAGAACCCCACGAA